>JAFFST010052930.1:24858-43428 GCA_022414735.1 Noturus placidus
GGGGGGGGGGGGGGGGGGGTCAACCTCCAGAATTCCTTTAGATGGAAAGTTCAGTCTAGAACTGAACTCTAGGTACTTTTTAGCCCCTCTGACTCCCCTCTAAGGCCTCTGTGTTTGAGTGGGGTGCTCATGTTGGTCAAACTGTGAAAACTGTGTGTGTGTGTGTGTGTGTGTGTGTGTGTGTGTGTGTGAAATGTGTCATTTGATGTGCGAGCTTGTACACAGGGTATGTTGAAGATTCTGCTGGTCACAACACACCAATGAGTGTGTGTGATATTTGTTCATGAGTGTGTGTTAGAATTAGACATTAGAGTTAGGGTTTAGAATTAGTGTTATGTTTTGAGTTAGGTTTTAATGTTAGGGTTAGGGATTTAAGATTAGAATTAAGGTTTGAAAGGAAACTTTTATAGTATTTTAGAGTTAGTAGTTAAAGTTATGATTTAAGGTTAGAGTTGGGGTTAAATAATGTTCTAGGTTTAGAAGTAGGGTTTAGGTTTAAGGTTACATTAAGGAGTTAAAAATGAGAATTTAGGATTTGATTTCTTATTTTAAAAAGTAGGGTTTAGAAGTAGAATTAGAGGTTAGAATTTAAGGGTTAAAGTTAGGGTTTAAGATTATAGTAAAGTGTTAGAACAAGGGGTTAAAGTTAGCAGATAGAGTCATGATTTCAGATTATAATTAGGCTTTAGGATTTAGGAGTTAGATTTTAGGAATATAGTTTGGCATTAGGATTTAAGTTTAGGATTAGAGTTAGGCTTTAGGATTAGGCTTTAGCATTAGGATTTAGGGGTAAGAGTTTAGGACTAAAGTTTAGGATTAATATTAGGCTTTAGAATTACAGCTTTGATTTAGGATTAGAGTTTAAGTTTAGAGTTAGGCTTTAGGATTAGAGTTTAGGATCAGAGTTAGGCCTTGGGATTAGGCTTTAACATTAGGATTTAGGGGTCAGAGTTTAGGATCAAAGTTTAGGATTAGAATTAGGCTTTATAATTACAGCTATGATTTAGGATTAGAGTTTAGGATTACAGTTAGGCTTTAGAATTACTGCTGTGATTTAGGATTAGAGTTTAGGATTAGAGTTAGGCTTTAGAATTACAGCTGTGATTTAGGATTAGAGTTTAGGATTAGAGTTAGGCTTTAGAATGACAGTGTGTTTTAGGATTAGAGCTAGACTTTAGTTAAAGTTTAGGATTGGAGTGAGAATTTGGGATTTGAATGAAGGATTTAGAATTAGAGTTTAGGACTGAAGTTAAAAAAGGGGTTTAGAGTTGTGGGTTTTCTCTCTCTCTCTCTCTCTGTCTCTCTCTCTCTCTCTCTCTCTCTGTGTGTGTGTGTGTGTGTGTATGAGGCTGACAGGAAACTGTCATTGTGCAACGCACACCTGTGCAGGTAAACAGTGAATTCTGAGAAACAGCAAACAGAAAGCCCAAATGATTCATGCACTTCCACATTCTTAGGAACACCTAAGCAGCCTAGATAACTGGTGAAGAGTCCAGTGGTGAAGGCAAGAAAAACCATGCATACAGCAGTGAGACCAAATGTAAGATAGCAAACAATTACTGTTAGAACCTCAAGTTCCTCTTTTGCTAAATCAGTTGTGGGTTGGTTGGGTGCAATTTCATAAATAGCAATATGCAAAGATCATGTTGCCAAAAAGAAACAGAACATACCATCACCAATTCACAGTAAAATACAAGCTGAAAAGTCTGAAATCCAACAATACACCACACTCTCAAAAAAATTAAAATAATATATAAAGAATAGTCCATGTGGTTTGGGACATGTCAAAAATGGACTGATCAGTATGTCTGTGTGGTTTATATAAAGAAAGTCCATGTGGTTTGGGACATGTCCAGAATGGACTGATCAGTATGTCTGTGTGGTTTATATAAAGAAAGTCCATGTGGTTTGGGACACGTCCAGAATGGACTGATCAGTATGTTTGTGTGGTTTATATAAAGAATAGTCCATGTGGTTTGGGACACATCCAGAATGGACTGATCAGTATGTCTGTGTGGTTTATATAAAAAATAGTCCATGTGGTTTGGGACATGTCCAGAATGGACTGATCAGTATGTTTGTGTGGTTTATATAAAGAATAGTCCATGTGGTTTGGGACACATCCAGAATGGACTGATCAGTATGTCTGTGTGGTTTATATAAAAAATAGTCCATGTGGTTTGGGACACGTCCAGAATGGACTGATCAGTATGTCTGTGTGGTTTATATAAAGAATAGTCCATGTGGTTTGGGACATGTCCAGAATGGACTGATCAGTATGTCTGTGTGGTTTATATAAATAATAGTCCATGTGGTTTGGGACATGTCCACATTGAGATGTTTGTGGACGTGTGGACGATATTTGCACTAGGATAGTTTGAGTGGTTTGCGACACATCCACAGTGATTCTGTGACCAATATACTGAACAAGGTCTGTGGTTTGGGACACGTCCATGTAACGGTGCCATTTTACAGACTTGTAAAAGTCCAATCCAAATTATGTCCAACCCAAATACAGGTTTGGACATAATTATATATTCAAAATTTGCAATAAATTGAATTTATTCAAGGATACCTTTACATGTAAAGCAGGTTTACTTGATTCCACATGGATGGCCCTCTCTTACAGCATTCATTACTACTTCATCAGAACAAGCCTGAATTCACAAGTTTGCACTGAATTGACTCTTTTACAGTAGTCAAAGATGCTCCTGGACTGTTTTCATTGAAGTGCGTAGTAAATGAGTGCCAATGGCAAGAAATAAACCCAGATTAATCACAGCCTCAGAGGAGAGTCTGGTATCTATTCTGCACTTTTCTGGCAACAAGCTTCAGGATCTTCTCTTGCTCTCCTCACTTCCATGTATCTTTTTTTCCAGCTGGAAAATAAACTATTGAACATTGTGACATGAGGAGCTTTTCCAGAAACACCTGAAGTCTGCCTGAAGTCTGATTTGTGCCAACTAAGTCAACTAAGTTTATCCTTTTTTCACCTTTTCCTTATGGCTTCTGAAGTGTCCTAATTTCGTCTCACTGCTGACTGTGTCTTCCTGAGATGGTTTAAAAAAAAAAAAGAAGGATTTCCCAGTTTGTTCAGATGCTTTTTTCTCTATTCTTCTTCCCAACCTAGCACACAGCTAGGAAGAACAGCCCACTCTACAAGCTTGTATATTTTATATTTACTTAAATAACTATCAGGATACAGAAGATGTACAATTGCAAGACACCCACTGCAACACTCGATAAAGTGATAGCTTGAACGGGCTAATTAGCTCTCCATGTAATGTGGTGAGAATCTAGCAGTTTACTGGGTAAATGATTATGATGAAAGCGTTGATGTATGTAGTAGGAAATGCTGAGGTCTGGGGATAAATATCAGAGAAAAAGAAGGGCAGAGAAAAAGGAAGATGCGTGGGTCTGTAGCCCTAACCTTTAAATATTTTATGTGGGAATCATCAAATGTCCTAATGTGGTTGAGACATGACCACATTGAACTGATGATCAGGAGATGCCTGCGATAGTGCTTATTTGGCCTATATAATGAAAAAGGTTGTTTAGTTTTAGAAATTACTATAGATCCTGTCATAGATCTCTATCATAGAAAAAGTTTTTAATGTAAAAATAATGAACAGTCTATGAACGTTCTTTCAGTCTAATGACTACTTCCTGTTCCACAAAAAACATGCTGTGTTCAGTAGTTTGCCCACTGCTAAACAGAGGAAGAGAAATGCGGAAGTGAGGAGGGCTAATCAGATTCATGATGCTGAATCTTGTAGCCAGAAAAGTGCACAAAAGATATCAGTCTTTTGTAGACGTTGTAGCCCTTGAATCGAACTGGATTTAATACTTGCCAACGTTACTCATCCACTACACGTACACTGTGTGGTTTGGGACACGTCCACAGTGTACTAACGATAGTGAGATGTTTGTATTAATGTTCATATAAATATGTAAATAATGAATAGGGTGTGTAGTTTGGATGGTCAACCGTTTGGGTTTATGTGAGAACCATGCAGGGAAAATATCTCTGGTGAAAATGTTAGTCGTTTAAGCAAGCTCTTTTGTGTGATCTGTTTGACTCAAATGATCTAAAATGGACACCAAATAAATGTTTGAGGTCAGTTCTACTTACCCTAACCTTTATCATTCAAATTCATATATAATTTAAAGCTTTTTTTTTTTGGGATTGTGATACCCTGTTTTGGACATTCAGAATTTTAGCCTGCTACTAATACTGACTACATTAGGGAATGACGTCCTTTTATGTATAGATACAACAATGGCGAGTCTAGTATCACCTCCGGATAAAAAAATAATGATAAAAAGCCTATTATACAAGTAGGTGACATGTTCTGTAGTCTCACTTTTTTCTTTCAACTTCTTTAGGAGCTTTGTTGTGTTAAAGCAGTGTGCAAAATGCAAATGAGGGGATGTGGAACCTTTTCCTCCCCAGAGAGAGAGAGACCGAGAAAAATTAAAAAGTGTTTAACCTACTACAGAACCTGATTTGAACATTAACCTGACAAATGTTAGAATTTGCATTCTGCCAGATGAAGTAGCAGCAGATGATGTTATGTGTTTGCGTAGGGAAGTGGGGGGCGAATTTTCTGTGCATGGATGATTACCAAGTCTAGTAAGTAATAGTGTGAAATCGGAGATGTTTTTTTTTATCTGAGCCGAGGTTGTACACACGTGCCTGGTATCTTACATCTCAAATGGATAAGAAAAGAGCTGATATCATCACAGGATCATCTCCTTTAAAGCTGCCCTAGAATTACACATAAGTTAAATGCTAAAATAGGCCTTGGTGCACCAGATGATGCTAAAATTCATACTTAAGGTAAAAGCTAATAGGATGTCAAAGACACACGACACTGTTCAAGTGGTTAAAGTCATGAGACTTGAGTGTTGCCAGGAGATTTGGCAATATCGGATGCCCAATGACTCCTTACTGTTACTACAAAAGAGTAAATGTTTTAGCTAGCTATCATGTATCCATAAAGTCTCATTTATTCACAATGTAACGTGACAGTGACAACAGGAATGAGACAAAACTGCCAGGAATATCAACATTTCTTTCAGATGTGTTGGTAAATTGCTACGAAAAGACCCCATATGACTAAAATGACAATAGCAACATTTCTCTCAGATGTGTCACTTAATCAGTAAGAAAAGTCAGTGTATGATTGAAATCTACCTTGCATGTAGCCAATCATTTATGACGACAATGTAAAAGAACAGTGACATTTGGAAATGACATAAAATAATCAGAATGTGTGTTTGAGTGTGTATGTGATTGTGCTTTGCGATGGACTGGCACCCTGTCCAGGGTGTACCCCGCCTTGTGCCCGATGCTCCCTGGGATAGGCTCCAGGTTCCCCCGTGACCCTGAAAAGGAGTAAGCGGTTGAAGATGGATGGATGGATGGATGGATGGATGGATGAACATTTCCATTGGATGTGTTGATAAATTGGAAAGAATATTATGAACATTATTTAATTCCCCTCATATGTGCTGGTAAATTACTCAGAAAATAACTCTGAGCAACATCAACACCCTTACAATTCTAACTAGCTGGAACATAACCGTGTTGCTAAGTTGCTAAGAAAAGACCTCATATGACTAAAATTACAGTTTTAGCAAGCTGACATGTCACTTTTTAGTAATTTGAGAACAATGTAATAGTAACGTGACAATGGAAATGACACAACACTTTCTGGAATATCAACATTCTTCTCAGATCAGATGTGTTAATAAATTGCTCAGAAAAGACCTTATATGACTAAACAAATTAACAATTTTGGTAGCTGCTATGTAAAATGACAAAGTTGCCATGTCGCTATCTACTCATTTGAGAACAATGTAATGGAAAAGTGACAGTAGAAATGACTGAAATTATTAATGAAACTGTCACAAATATTAACTCTGAGAATACCACAAAAGTGTGAACTTCATATATAATCTGCTAGTGAAGACAACGAAGACATTTGAAGATGTTAGTAGCCACTAGTTTGTGTTTATCCAGCTGTAACTTGGTTGCACCAAATCTACCTTAAACTGTTTTTTTAGTGTTTAGCATGTGAAACTGACATATTGATGTAGTTTCTGACACTGCAGGTTATTATCTGCAAGTTATTATCTATCTAAAAGAACTAAAAAAGCTCAGAACACTTGTAGCCCCATCTTGAAGCTACTGACTTACTTCCTCAGCACACCAGCATCAGATTCAGCTAGGAGGCGTGGCCTAAATCTTGCAGACAGAATTGGACGTTAAAAGTGATTCGCACGATGATATATTTAACATTTGTTTTGTTGATTTCTTTCTTTTTTTTTTCTTTGAATACAGGTTTATGTTATGTTCAACATCTCAAAGAATGTCTTTGGAGGTGACGATTCAGACGTGCAGTTTGCTAAACTGGTAGCTTCTTTACAGATTAGCTGCATTTACTGTCTATGTATAGGCTACATTAACAATAACACTGACCACAGAGCCAAACCAAAGCAAACATCACACACCAATATACGTCTTCGTTGATTAGCTGAGCTACATCTGAAATACAGGAAGTCATTGTGAATATCTGGATGTCCAAGTGAAACTTACTAGACCTGTGAGCATGTGTGATTTCAGTTCACTTTTATTAAAAGTACAGACATGTAAGTATGAAGAAGGGTAAAGGTGAGTGAGAGGTAACAAAGAAGTGTGTGTGTGTGTGTGTGTGTGTGTGTGTGTGTGTGTGTGTGTGTGTGTATGTAGAAGGAAACACCTATAGTGGGCTCCAGTGTGATGTACGCGTCTCCCTCCACCTACACGGCAAACCATAATCTCTCCGTCGCCCACAGAGTTTAGTTCTGAGTAAACAACACAAACTAGTCTGATTTAATTGTACAACAATGTAGAGAGAACTTTGTGTTGGAATTATTTGTGTGATTAATTTTTTTTTTTAAAAAGAGGCCAATGCGTAATACAATATGTTCACATTTAGTTTACAATAAGTTTCTTTACTTTATGTTTAAAAATAGTTTAACTAAAAAATGAAGTGGACGTTTGATTCTCATGCTGTACTGGAGCTACAACGACAATGTACTTTAGATAACGTTTCACCAACATAAATATTAAATGTTGGGGCGGCTGTGGCTCAGTGGGGCGGCTGTGGCTCAGTCGGTAGAGCTGGTTGTCCACTAATCGTAGGGGTGGTGGTTCGAATCCATGCCGAAGTGTCCTTGGGCAAGACACTGAACCCTAAGTTGCCTCCGATGGCAAGCTAGCACCTTGCATGGAAGCTCCGCTACCATTGGTGTGTGAGTGTGCTCTCATTTGTAAGTCGCTTTGGATAAAAGCGTCTGCTAAATGAATAAATGTAAATGTTCATTAATGAATATTCATTAGCTATTATAATACTAATATGCTAGCATAAATTATTGCATGCTAAATTCAAGGTAATAATGCAAATGAGTTTCTTAAAAGTTTCATGTGAAATGCGTGCTTATTAAAAGTTAGCCATGTGAATAAATTCACAGAATAAATCTCAATACAAAGGCTTTTACATAGTTACCAAAAACATATAAGATATAAATGCATGCTAAATAATATTAAAATTAATATTAGTTTTACTAATTACTTCAACTAGTTAATGCAGAATGGCGTAATTAAACCTTAATTGTTTACTAATGACATAAATACACTGTATATTAAATTGGCTTTATGTTTTACTGTATATTAGATATACATTTATTATAACTGTCAATCAATCCATAATCATGGCTAACTTGTGTGTGTGTGTGAGTGTGTGTATTAACAGGTGCTCTTTGTAGAGAGAAAACAGAAATACAGAAGTGAGATTATAATCTACAACAAGCCTATATATTCCTCCCCTATCTGTCTCTCAGGCTCTCTCTCTCTCTCTCTCTCTCTCTCTCTCTCTCTGCCTTTGTCTGTCTCTCTCTACCCACGTGTCTCTTATCCTTAAAGAAGTTAAGGTCAAGCCTAAATTAAACCTTTGATGCCTAAACTGATACCTTCACCTTCATGCTTTAAAAGTCGTTTTAATTTCAGTTGCTCATCACATAGAAATGCATGCGAATAAGATTAAAACGTGCATACTAATTAGTCAGTAATATACAGTACGTTGGAAAACTTGTATGCATATGAACTACCCCATTCTATGTTCATTCATGCTTCATTATATGTTAATTAATCATTACTGCAAATGAATGCAATGAACCATGATTAGGCATGAATTACATGTCATTTTAGTGATGTACTAACAAGCTTAAATCAGTACTAATTCTATTACATATTGCATATTCATGCATACAATCTTTTATTACAGTTTAGCTTCGAACCTTTGACCTAAATAAATACTGAAAAACTAACCAAGCTACCTACATTAGCAGCTTCATTAACATGCTAATTCCACGTATAGTATATAATCTGCTAATTGAAGATAACTGTAATAAATACAAACATTACAAACATGGATACCTACTAAGTATTCAAGTGTAATTAACACAGTACTTAACCGTATTAATATAACATGGATTAAAATGTTGGTTTAAATTCATCACAATGCCTTTATTTAAGCATATTCATTTATAAATCCGAACAAACACATAATAAGTTTATTAAACTTAATACATTGTACTTAATGAATATGCATTAAAACGTAATCAAATGTTAATTTACACTATATAAATCTATGCCGGCTAGTCAGAGTTTCCACGTAATTCAAGCCCCTGATTTGTGATGTATGTATTTGATATGCATTTATGTCAGTAAACGATTTAACAAGGAAAAAATAAGTACATAGCTACTTTAGTACCTCTATACGTTCTTGTTCTTCATGAATTAAAAATACAGAATTGACTTAAAACAGTAGATATTCTGATATTTCAATCTGCCCCATATTTGGATCATAATTAGATCAATACAATTAGCTTATTAATTTTTATAGTGCATATTCTTAGTACTATTTTCTAGTTACTTAAGGATTCACATGTACATGTAAATAAAATTTCTAGCTGCATTATACTGTAAAACTGCACATTTATACATTCAACAGCGTTTTGTGGTGATATTAATTAATTAATGAACGAGACATCAAACTTTCACCCATTTCTAGTTAAGGTCAGTTTTTTGCACCGTCCGCAAAAATATTCAGTATCACTTATGTTATAGCAGCTATAAATATTCCTTCTATCACCAGCTTCCTGTTTTGTCTCACTTAAAGTTAATCAGACAACACCCCCCCCCCCGCAGCTTGTCATGTTACAGAGAAACCACAAAGCTTCACCTTCAGTTGCAGCTACAGTTACCTCTGACTGTTACAGTATTTTTCATGATTTGTTCAGCGTGTACCATACTGTGAGTTTGCAGTTACGATCAAATTAGAACGAGTGCATTAATATAAACCTGTGATTATCAGCTACACTACTGTCAGAGCTCTTGTTATAGAAAACATTGTTCAGCCAATCAGAATCAAGAACTCAACAGCACTTGGGTTAGGGTTAGTGTATGTAAAATTTACGAGAAAAAAAGGCGGTTTTGGAAATAAGAGCACGGGTACCAAGCGTGATACCAAAATATAACCCTCTTTCTGATGCGAAAGAGAATCTGTTGTCGAATTTTTTTTCTCTTCTATATGTTCAGAAGAATAAACACCTCTGTCCTGACCTTTAACAAGTGTAGCCTGACCTGCAAAACATGTCCTCTTGTGGTTTAAACAATCCTGTTTATGAAAAAAACCCAGACCATCCATATACAACTAATTGAAGATATGTTTTGCGTCTGATCTACTTAATCGCCTTTATCTACTATGAGCTCTGATGCTAACATAACTTACCTCAGCTTATCTTAGCTAAATTCTTAATATCTGCCTCAAGCTGCTTCCATTTATGGGCGAGCCATCACAAAAAACATTGAAAACATTACTCTTTCTCATATTACTATTATTACTGACAAGTACGACACATCTACGAAACACAACTAAATGTCCCGTAACTTTAATGCAGTTACACAAGGCCCTAAATTACATTAGAGTGATATATGACTAAGTGTTACTGCATCACTTAGAGTTGAAAAAACACTTTTGGAATATTTACTTGTTTTTCAGAGCTGCTACGTAAGTGACATGACACTGACGCACGTCATTTCATGCTGTCATCATAGTTATTTGACATTTCCCGCTTGTTTGTCAAAACATCACTGTTTATGTGTGTGTTTGTTTGTTTGTAGGCCATTCTCATCTCTGTATCTATTTTTAAGTCATGGTTAACCCCCAGTTCTCTCCGTCCTCGTCCTGTAGCCCAACTACTTCATTTTCCACTCTTAAAGTCAGACACCTATTTTTAACTCAAATAACAGTGGGTGTGCATGTGGTCACTGTTCACCGTCACTGTTCGGTTACGCTGAGGGTGAAAACGTCATCGCTTACATGATTGTTTTTCAAAAACAAATTATGATTACAGAAATTGAGTCGTCGTTCCATGAGAACGTTTTCATTGAACTCAATATGTTTGAAAAGCTATCATTTTTCTATAATGCAAACAAAAGAAAACATACTTTGCATTGTACTGTAGTGACTTATGAATCGTACAGTTTACAAAACGTCATCATAAGATAGCATACACATAAGATAGCATACATCATAAGATAGCATACACACATGGCTTTATTTTTTTTCACAAAACGTGACACTGAAGTAAAAGTATATAAACTCATATTCTTTTTATTCAGCTTGTCCAAGTCCATGCTCCATATTAAAAGGGTATGCAGATTGTCAAAACCAGGAAATACCAGAGAAATAGTGGAATTAAACTGGCTAATAGACTATAAAAAAGAAAACAGGCAATGAAACAAGATTCAATGTATGACTCTGAATCAAATTTGTTCTTTCAACATAGGAAAGTGGTTACAGACATTGTTGCTAGGCAACTGGGAAGTATATCCACTGAGTATAGGCTGGCTAATGACTATAACAAGCTATAATATAGCAATTAATTCCTTTATAATAACTTTCCAAAGACACAATTGAAATGAGATATGACCACCAGAAATATCAATATTTACCTCAGATGTTCTGGTAAATTGCTAACAAAAGACTCCATATGACTAAATTTACACATTTAGCAAGTTGGTATGCAGCCACATCAGTTGTAAAGACAATGTAAAGACACAGTGACAGTGGAAACAAGTGAAAGTCACCAGAAACATCATCATTTACCTCAGATGTTTTGGCAAATTGCTAAAGAAGACAACATATGACCACAAATTATACTAAGCCTTGGCTGCTAATGCAACTTGCACGGAAAAGTTAACATTGTGTGACAACATGAACTTAGTCTGTCAAATTTTTTTTTTTACTTCTGATGTAGTGAATAGTACAAAATCCTCAGGTTACTGGCAAAGAACCATAATTAGTGATCTACCTCTGTGAAGGATGAGTAGCCCCATGCATCTAAAACATGTGCTAATTATAACTATGTACTGTATCTGTATTTGTGTGTGTCCTCAGGCCCGGAATAAACAGACAGGAGAAATGGCTGCCATAAAGATAATCAAGATGGAACCTGGTAAGGGAATTTTTGTGAGAACTAGTATGGAAATTACATTTACAGTGACTCAAATGAACACTGAATAAGTTTATTCAGCCACTAGTGATTTGAATATGAGATGCACTAGTGGATTGTAATGTTTAAAATCCCCTATATGCAATAATGTAAATTTATTCAAAATGATAATATATAAGGTAAGTACAGTATGAGATAATGAGCGGAATCTGGTGAGTGCTTAAAGGAAGGATAAAAAAAAATAAACCATTGCATGGAATTCCAAAAAGTTTGCTATGGACAGCTCTTGTTCGAGGGATACAATGTAGACCCTTGTCCGCTTGTTGATTGAATTTTCTTTCCTTCTCTTCTCTCAGAGGATGATTTCTCGGTGATCCAGCAGGAAATCGTGATGGTTAAGAGCTGTAAGCACAGCAACATTGTGGCCTACTACGGCAGCTACATCAGGTCAGAGAGTGAAGGGAAACTTTGTATAACCAGAAACGGTTCCTTATATTATTGTTCGTTTAACCTAGAGGTGTGCTTCGAGAATGGAATATCACAAGACCCAACAAAAAATTGCAGGAGTGGGTGTTTTTTTAAAAAAAAAAAAAACTTTCTTACTGCCAAAATGAGAGCCTATAGGACGCTTACGCTTTTATCTTGAGTAAACACTTCACCTGGTCAGAGTTGAGAACCTTTCCCTGGCACACAGGGTATGAGGCAGGAATGGACCCTGAATGACAAGCCAGTCCATCAAAGAGGACCATGCTTAGACATGCACACAATCATTCACATATAGAGACAATTCAGTATAGCCAGTCTGCCTACCAGCTTGTCCAAAAAACCCACTGGAAATTCACATAGCCACAAGGAAAACGTATGGAGCTCCACACAGACCGTAACCCAAGGTAGGATTGAACTGGGGGACCCTGGAACTGTGATGTCGCAATGGAACATGCCAAGCCACAACCATACTACACTAATTTTTTTTGTTGAGAAAAAGAACCAAAGGAGTTAGTCAGAAAAGATTGTAAGCACGTACAAACAAAAATGTGGAGGAGCAGGCACGATTGGTCAGTGTTTGAAGGAGTGGGTGGGATTGGTCAAGAATGTTTGAAGGAGTGGGTGGGATTGGTCAAATGTTTGAGGGAGTTGGTAGGATTGGTCAAGAGTGTTTGAAGGAGTGGGTGGGATTGGTCAAGAGTGTTTGAAGGAGTGGGTGGGATTGGTCAAGAGTGTTTGAAGGAGTGGGTGGGATTGGTCAAATGTTTGAGGGACTTAGTGGGATTGGTCAAGAGTGTTTAATAGAGTGGGTAGGATTGGCCAAGAGTGTTTGAGGGAGATATTGGGATTGATCAAGTGTGTTTGCAGGATTGGCTGGGATTTGTCAATAGAGTCTGAGGGAGTGGGTAGGATGGGAAAGAATTCCTTCTAGAACAGCAGGATGGTTCATGGTTTTATTGTTTCATTATTCTATCATAACCAACACAGTTCATAAAGAGCTTATTGAAGGTAGCCTGGTATGTTTGAGCAGGAAATTTCAAAGGTAATTGGTAAGTTGTGCTCTTCTGGAACATGATTTATATGATGTATTTCTGAGACGCTTGTATTCTGTGTGGAAAAACCCGTTCCAAACCTATTAAACAACAGTAAAGTCAGTTGATGGTTACGGTCTTTGATAATAATATTAATAATTAAGGATCTTTCACAAGAACCCAACAGTCGCACTCAGGCAGTCTCAGGATTTTTGTTTTCTACCTCCTAAAAGTGAAGTGTAGCTCCGGAGGTACCTCACATCTTATAAAGCTTTAGTTAGCACAGTACTGTTTGTATGCTTGTTACCTGTCTATGGATTTAAAAGTGCTCTGTGTTGATGGATGAATCTCCACTGAATTTCATGCGTTATGTTATATTATCTGATAAAAGAACATATTCGTGTTGTAATTGTGAAAGATCTATTAAATTTAGAAAGATCTAAGCCAAGGCATTAAAAAGAACAAATTTTGAAGCTTGCCAAATACCACACATACAGTGCAAGACCATAAACCAAAAATTGGGTGTTCGGTGTTGAAAGACATTTAATATGAACCGCTGCCATATATAGATGCATTAAGTGTATAGAAATAAGACGGATAAATTTGTTTTTGTGTGTGTTGTAGGTCAAATAAACTCTGGATCTGTATGGAGTACTGTGGAGGGGGCTCCTTACAGGATATCTACCATGGTAGGTGAAATCTGTTGTGATGTTTTTATTTTATTTTTAAGTTCTCATCAACATCCCTTTTCTCTGAATCTATTAGTTTCACCCCAGCCTCCATGTTAAGGGTTGTTTCATTGCCCTTCATTTGGTTTCATTGTCAACCCAAGTCAGATTTCTTACTGTAGATAACCACTGGATAACCTACCCACCTACCCAGAATTGATTAACTTTATCATTTAAATTCTAAAAACAGTGGATAAGTCTTAACATTTTATTTGCTCATATTGGTCACCTGATACACCAGAGCCATAAACTCTTTGCCTAGTTTCCCACTGAAGCTTAGCAGGGTTGAGCCTGGCCAGAACCTGGATGGGAGACCTCCTGTGGAAAACTGCTGCTGGAAGTGGTATTTGTGAGGCCAGAAGGGGGCGCTCACCGTGTGGTCTGTGTCCTAATGCCCCAGTAGTATAGTGATGGGGACACTATACTGTAAAAACAGCACCAAGACGTTAAACCTGACTCTCTGTGTAGGTCCTGACTCTCTGTGTAGGTCCTGACTCTCTGTGTAGGTCCTGACTCTCTGTGGTCATTAAAAATCAAAGGACACTTATCAAAAGGTATAACCCCGGTGTCCTGGTGAAATTCTCCATTGGTCCTTCTCTATCATGGCCCCCTCATCTTTGAATTGATTACATCACTCTCTCCTCTCCACTAATAGCTGGTGTGTGGTAGACATTCTGGCGCACTATGTCTGCCATCCATCATACAGGTGGATGCTACACGCTAGTGAGGGTTGATCCCAATAATATGTAAAGCACTTTGAGTGTCTAGAAAATCGCGATATAACTGTAACTTTATCTATGTGGTTTCTTCAACCTCTTCCATCTACACATGACAGATGTTGTTATTAATAAATATGACTCTGGACACAATTTGAAGCAAAAGAACTGGGTGAAATGCTAAAAAACATCAAAAACATTGAAAAACATTTCAGCTACACTGTTTTTGATGCTTGGTGGAGAGCTAGCGTGTGTTCCTAATGCCATTTTGGTAATTTACACATCCAAGTTTTGAGATCAAGTCAACTAAAACAGTATTGGAATGTAAGGCTTCTGTAGAGATTACAAATGGATGAGAAATTAAAGGCAAAACCGTTATCTGTTATGCTGTGGGGACATTTATATATTTTTGCTGGTGTAGTCTGTGTCCACTTGGCCACTTAAAGGTTTATCCCGTCCCACCCACTAGCTAGTTTTGCCATATAATATGATAGCTACCAACTGGTTATAGCTAGCACTGTGACACACACCGAGGAAAGCATTATCTGCCCTCTTACACATACATAAGCTAATATGCAGCATGTTATAATAATTACAACTTGTAATTTTTCACTCGGGTCTCCTTTGAACAGTGGACTAGTTGAACAAACAGACTTCATGTAAAAACTATAATGAACTTTCCTTTACAATTTACAACATCTGTTGTTACCCAGATAAGGACGGGTTCCTTTCTGATTCAGGTTCCTCTCAAGGTTTTTTCCTCTTAACATCTTAGGGAGTTTTTCCTCACCACCGTCGCCAGTTTCTTGCTCAATCAGGATAAATTCACACATTTAAAATCTGTATCCTGTGTTTATCTGTTTATGTAAATCTGCTTTGAGACAATGACCATTGTAAAAAGTGTTGTACAAATAAAATTGAATTGAATAGGTGCCATGGTTGGCTAGTGATTGGATCTGATTGACAGGAGAGAGAGTAACTCCATCCCTTCCAGCCATAAAGTATGTGGCCAGTTTTGCTCTCTGGGACTGGCAATCTTGGAAGGATGTGGCATCCTCAGGATTTGACCTGGCAATCTCCTGATAACAAGGCAAGACTTTTTCGGTTCCAGAATCCAAGGATCTTCTGAGATTTCCATCCTGATGGGCGTGGTCTCTATCAGGATGACCCCGAACCGATTCCACAGGGCACAAGGGCTCATTGAATGTTTTGATGAAAATCATGAAATTAATATGCTATGAGCTTCACACTCAACCAAACTGAAGACCATTGTGAAATTTTGGAGTGACAGTGCTAGGTTGGTTAAAATATTCATCATAGAAGTAACATTATGGGCATGTATGTACAATGGTATCCCAAGCACCTCACATCTCCACAGATAAAACAAGTTTTTTAATCAGTTTTGGTCAAAATTCTTAAGCGGGGCATGTAGCACTGTGATCCGCTATGTCAATCATCTCATGCTTTCTTTCTTCCATCACTCGCCCCTTGTATTTAAACATTTCTTTTTTTCACAGTGACTGGCCCTCTTTCAGAGCCACAGATTGCATATGTGTGTCGCGAGATGCTACAGGTGAGGTCAAAAACATCGACACTCATTCGCTGTCAACTTCGCAAGTCATAAATATGAGTATGTGTAATTCGAAGAACGAATGATTTTTCACTCGAGGAACGTATGTGCGTCCACATTAAATCATTTTTGCTAGATTAACTAGATAACAAATTGAAAAGGTGCAGTGTCCAGCTAGCAACGAGCATGTGTTGTTTGATGAGGACACACCCCTTTTCTTTTTTGACTTAATGTTAATGCATTTTTGATTTGTTTTTGTGATTTGTTAATGCGTTTTGCATTTACAGGTCACGATAAGATGTATATTTCAACTATAACTGATCCAAAATCCGCAATCCTGACCTCACTCGTTTTTCTTTTCTTTTTTAACAGGGGTTAGATTACCTGCATGGTCAGAAGAAGATACACAGAGACATCAAGGTACATCAAGGCCGAAATATTTTTCAGAATACTGTACTGAATTTGACATATTTACATTTACATTTATTCATTTAGCAGACGCTTTTATCCAAAGCGACTTACAAATGAGAGCACACTCACACACCAATGGTAGCAGAGCTGCATGCAAGGTGCTAGCTTGCCATCGGGGGCAGCTTAGGGTTCAGTGTCTTGCCCAAGGACACTTCGGCATGGGATCACCCGGGCCGGGATTCGAACCACCAACCCCACGATTAGTGGATTAGTGGACAACCCGCTCTACCGACTGAGCCACAGCCGCCCTATTTTTGCTTTGTTTTACTGAATTCATTCTCAATCTTTGGAAGCTTGGTGCTAAACACGAATGTAACTAATACTGGTTACGAAATTTTAAATAATCTCAGTGGCACAATGAGTTACAAAGATCGAATGTTTACCAGCTTGGGTGTGCCAAGCTGTCCTCAGTATTGTCCTGGTTCAGAACCGTCTTCAATAAGCCCTTGTCAAAGTTTTCTCATTGTTCTCGTCATATTTAGAACAATCTAGCTGAAGCATACAGTATTCCTTGGTGATTTACAATCAAAAAATACAACAAAAACAAACTTATATACTATATATACTATATATACTTATACTAACTCGCTAATAGAATTAGCATAACCAGAAACTGCATTTTCTAGCTTCAGATACAAGTGTTTGCTAGCTAACAAGCTGCCTAGCTCGCTAACGTAGTCAAGTAACAATGTTTTGTCAGTTGCTATTTTTTTCTGTGTAGATGGTTGGTTGCTTAAACCAACAAACTGACAGTTAATCAATGCATTCTTTAACAGACTGATATAATGTATATTCTCCATATCAGTTTATATGATGAAGATCCTCTAACGATAGACCCGAGATGTGTGGTAATAAGAATATTTTATTTCTGTCCATGCGCTTGATTCGTTTACGTTTCATCATCACCGCCACCATATTCGTAGCTGTCCCGTGAATTTTGCGTCGTCCTATGCCGTCCTCCTATTGGTGGCTTTTAGACGAGCGTCATAGCACTCTGAGATTTTGGTCACAGTGAGACTAAAGTGGCTGCAGGTGAGCATCACCATCTCAGCTCATGAACAAAAAAATGACACCGAAGTGTAAATCCAACTTTAGATAGAAAGTTTAACTCTAGCACCGTCGGCTTGGTACTATTGTTTCTAGTAGATCCAGACTAGAAAGAATTCTTGAAAGTCAAGCCGCTTTAAGAAGTGAAAGACCCTCAATAGAGGGGCGAGATGACGAGGGTGTGTTATAAACTAAAGAAAAAATTGTGACATGCATGAAGTATTTGTTTTTAAAGCTGCTTTTCTTTCAGGGTGCCAATATTCTTCTGAACGACAATGGCGAAGTCAAATTAGGTCAGTGAGGATGCATTTACTGTTGTGGTATTAAAATGTAAAATGCCCAGGTTAAGACTGATTTTGTTTGACATTTTCATCAATGATCTTTCTTGATTTTTTTTTAGCGGATTTCGGAATCTCGGCGCAGATCACAGCAACGTTTGCACGTCGAATGTCTTTCATAGGGACTCCATATTGGTAAGAGCGAGTAAAGCCACGATGTTGACATCTTTTCGGAATCATGTATTGCACCTGCGTGAAGTTGGCCCCCCACCAATCACAACTTCTTTTGGAATTGGTACACCTGCACGTATCCATTCTGTCAGCCAAATGTGTTATTGCATTAACATCGTGTCTCTCTGACAGCATTTGCACCACTGGGACACAAACTCTCGTCCCCTGCCTTGTTGGTGTATTCTCTCTCTCTATAAGTCGAGACCGACCTTTGGTCACTTTATGGGTCAACACTCTCCAGGTATTTCATCGATGTGATCCACAAAGCATTTGGGCAGAAGTACAGTGCCTTGCGAAAGTATTCGGCCCCCTTGAACTGTTCGACCTTTTGCCACGTTTCAGGCCTCAAACATAAAGATATAAAACTGTAATTTTTTGTGAAGAATCAACAACAGGTGGGACACAATCATGAAGTGGAACCAAATTTATTGGATATTTCAAACTTTT
>JAFFST010052930.1:46569-60057 GCA_022414735.1 Noturus placidus
CACTGTTCAATGTGTGTGTGTGTGTGTGTGTGTGTGTGTGTGTGTGTGTGTGTATACTTGTATTGTACTGTCCTGTACTGGTGCTGATGATGATTAAACACTGTTCAATGTGTGTGTGTGTGTGTGTGTGTGTATCAGGACACCTATGTTTTATAACTTCGTAAAGGCAATGCTAATCAGAAACCCAAAGAAGAGACCGAGCGCCAAGAAGATGCTCACGGTAAGTAACTACTACTGTTGCTACACATACTATTACTACCAATACTACTAGTACTACTACTAATACTACTGCTACTAACACTACTACTACCAACACTATTAATTCTAGTACAACTACTGCTAATAATTATAATGCTGCAAACACAAGTAATACTACAACTATTAACACTACTTCTACTAATATTAGTTTTTTGCCATGGCTATTACTACTACTAAATCTACTGTTACTAACACGACTACTGCCAATACTATTAAAACTACTACTAATACTAACACTACCAATACTACTACCACCAACACCACTACTAATAATATTAGTACTTCTGCTATGACTATTACTTCTACTAATACTATTAATACTACTGCTGTTAATACTGCTACTTTTAATACTTCTACTAACACTACCAATACTAGTACTACTATTACTACTACTACCAATACTATTAATAGTACTGCTACTTCTGCTAACACAACTACTAATACTAGTAAAACTACTAATACTACTGCTCTTAACAGTCCTAATAATAAGAATAATAGTACTACTATACTACTACTAAAACTACTAATACTATAACTGCTAAAACTACTAATACTATAACTGCTAAAACTACTAATACTATTAGTAATAATAATATGAATATTCTTCTTCTACTTCCCATTATTATTATTATTATTATTATTATTATTATTATTATTATTATTATTATTATTATTATCCTTCTTCTGTCTCTCTGTCAGCACTTGTTCGTGATGCAGCCGTGTTTGAGGCGAGACTTAACCCTTGAACTGCTGGATAAACTCCAGCATCCTGAGAAACTCAAAGAGTGTTTACAACTGGACGATGATGACATAGAGGTACACACACACACACACACACACACACACATGCACACAGATACACACACACACACACACACACACACACTTATGTAAATATTTAAAATATTCTTAAATTCATTTGTGAATTAATTTTATGGTTTTTAAAAATGTGTGTGTGTATGTGTGTGTGTGCGTGCGTGTGTGTGTGCATGTTTGTGTGTGTGTTTGTGTGTGTGTGTGTGCGTACGTGCGTGTGTGTGCATGCGTGTGTGTGTGTGCATGCGTGTGTGTGTGTGTGTGTGTGTGTGTGCGTCCGTGTGTGTGTGTGTGTATGTGTGTGTGTGTGTGTGCGTGTGTGTATGTGTGTATGTGTGTGTGTGTGCTCTCCATACAGATGCCAGTGCCACATTCTCTGAGACGGATTCACTCCATCAACCGACACAACCGGGCTGAGAGGACAAACTCAGACATCAACTGTAAGAGACTGTGTGTGTCTCTCTCTCTGTCTATCTGCCCATCTCTTTCTCTTTCTGTCTATCTCTCTCTTTTTTCTGTGTCTGTAACTGTCTGTCTTTCTTTTTGTCTGTCTCTCTGTATCTGTCTGTCTCTCTCTGTCTGTTGTTCTGATACATATTTCCTGTTTCAGTGAATCAGATCTACACGCAGAGACCAGTGAACCGAAAACAAGAGTCACCAGATACAACAGTAAGTGTGTGTGTGTGTGTGTGTGTGAGTGTGTATGTGTGTGTGTGTGTATGTGTGTGTGTGTACATCCTGCATTGTATGTGTAATCCTCTTCATCTTTTGCCTTATTAAATTTGTTTTATTTCTTTTTCCCCTTTTGTTATTGTTGGTGAGTTTCGTGTGTTGATTTATACTCAGGGTACAGTGTGTTGATTCATGCTCAGGGTTTAGTGTGTTGATTTATACTCAGGGTTTAGTGTGTTGATTTATACTCACGGTTTAGTTTGTTAATTTATACTCAGGGTACAGTGTGTTGATTCATGCTCAGGGTTTAGTGGGTTGATTTATACTCAGGGTTTAATGTGTTGATTTATACTCAGGGTTTAGTGTGTTGATTTATACTCAGGGTTTAGTGTGTTGATTTATACTCAGGGTTTAGTAGGTTGATTTATACTCAGGGTTTAATGTGTTGATTTATACTCAGGGTTTAGTGTGTTGATTTATACTCAGGGTTTAGTGTGTTGATTTATACTCAGGGTTTAGTGTATTGATTTATACTCAGGATTTAGTGTGTTGATTTATACTCAGGGTTTAGTGTGTTGATTTATACTCAGGGTTTGATTTGTTGATTTATACTCAGGGTTTAGTGTATTGATTCATGCTCAGGGTTTAGTGTGTTGATTTATACTCATGGTTTAGTAGGTTGATTTATACTCAGGGTTTAATGTGTTGATTTATACTCAGGGTTTAGTGTGTTGATTTATACTCAGGGTTTAGTGTGTTGATTTATACTCAGGGTTTAGTGTGCATCATGCAATATATGGATATTACTGTGTATTGTTTATGTTTTTTTGTGTCTCGTTGTAGTTACAGGCTACAGTTGGACGTCAGTTGTTGGGTTCTCCAGACACACGACTCAAAATTTCGACCAGGTAAACATTTCTGTCTCTGAAACAACGATAATAAAATACAGTTTGAGAAAAGAGATACGTCATGCTTAGATCAGAAAAACCCACCACGATCGTTTGTTAGGAATAAAATGATTGCGTTGATGGTTTGTAGTCATTCAGAGTACTGATATGAGTATGTTTATGTGTTGTTTTTGACAGAGGGGACAGCACGGACACTGATGACGACTACGATGATGTGGAAATGTACGGATTGTATTAGTAAAACTGATTAAGTGTTCGTTCTGGCATTTTTGTATGTTAGACTTTTGACACAAACATTTGACACTAAACTACAGCAATTTGAATAAACTGTTAGTTTCAAAAGTTTCAGTTTATCTCCAAATGCCAATCACCCGCATGACAAAACATTTGTCTTTATTTTATTTTTTTTTTCAGCTAAGCACACTTTAACTAAAACTCTCACACATCCATATGTGTCTCGATTTTATTCTGTGAGCTAACTAGATCATTCAAACACTGAATCTTTTAATTGTGCATTCAACATTAAGCTATAATCAATGCATTTATGCAGGAGAAGAATTTCCTATAATGTCCATATTGAAGACAAAGCAAAACTTGTGTTCATGGCTTAATGGTTAATGAAAATTTGTTCTCTTTTCCTACTTCCTCCTACAGCCCTATTAATCAGTTCAGCAGGTATGTCCCCAACACCCCCCCCCATTCCCAACCCCAACACCATATCCCCATCACACACACGCACACACATGAACTGAGCTCATTGTTTTATTTCTCTGTGCAGTAACTCACTGCCAGCTGATGATGTTCCTCCTCCACTTCCTCCGAAGGTAAATTTAAGATATTTAAAACAGTATAAAGTGTATTTAACAGTATAAGCACCAACCAAGCCTGTGTATGTGTGTGTGTGTGTGTGTGTCTTCAGCCGAAGATGCGCAGCAGTTCCGAAGAGAGCATGACTGCAGAGGACGAACGAGCCAAAGTTCAGAGTCTCTACATTCCGTCTCCACTGCTGAGAACCAGCAGTGGGACACACACACACAGTCAACCTGTGCCACGGCCACGCTCCGTCCGGAACGTCAACTCAGGTGAGCAATGCAAACACACACATTTGAGCATGCACATATTCCAAAATGCAGTCTCAACCACACATGTGCACTCCAATAAAGGCGTAAAGGCCAAAATAAAAATTTGGCTCTATATGTGTGTATGTGTGTGTGTGTGTGTGTGTGTGTGTGTGTGTGTGTGTGTGTGTGTGTGTGTGTGTGTGTATGTTTTGTGGCAGACCCTTCCACGTTTTCCAGCTTCAGGACAGACATCTCACCGGACCAGCCGCCTCTATTACCGCCCAAATCAGACAGGAGGCGTCGACAGCCGGTTAAGGTACCATTAAAGATTCGCCACCAGAGGATACTTTTTGTTCTGTAGCCACACCCCCTTTTTGCCTCAAAGACAGCCAGACATCCTGGCATAATCACTGAGCAACAGATAAGCACTATTTGGACGGGATAATTTTCTCAGGGTGTTGTACTGTATGTAATAGTATTTTTCGTGACAGCAAATGAAACAAACACGGCTAAAACAAGTTACGGGATTGTTTTTTTTTGTTTTTAGTTTTCTTCTAACAACATGGATGTTTGCACCACACATGAATAGCTGCCGATTTATATGTATTCGCAGTCTGAAACGAATACAGAGAACGTGATCGGATCATTTTCATATACGATATGATACAATTTGTTCGTTCGTTTATTTCTAGAAAGCGAAAGAGATGTACGAGTGAAAGTGGTCCTTATAGCTATAGCTATCATTATAATAGCGCTCCGGATAGGAGTACAATGATCAGCGGGTCATTTGATCTGTAATCAGGATCAGTTAAAACCAGTTAAAAATTATGGATTGGATTTTGGATTTAAAAAAAAAAAAAAAAAAAAAAAATTAGCCTGAAATTATCTGCGAAAAGTTTTAGCTATGGGTTTTACTTCGGATTAAAAAAAAAAATTATTGGATGTTTATCTTTATTGGATGAAATTCTGATGGTCCAATACAAGCAATTTGCATAATACATGTTTATTCACTGATAATGAGAAAACCGAAATCTCCGAGCCCTAATGAACGAATTACATGGTAGCTAAACATTTCATGTCCGTCTCAGGAACAATCAGAAATTTGGTTTGCGTAAAAAGCAGATACAAAAGAGTTTTACTCAAAACTCAAACCTCGATGTCCAATACTAACACTCCTTACTGTACAGGAATGAATTTATTGATAAATGACGTATTATTTAACAAGCAATTCCAGCAACTTTCATTAAAAAGTGCAGAAATCAAACTGTATTACCATTTAAAGTGAACAGTTTTAACTTTTAACAAAAATAATGATCTTATAGTAGCGTATTTTACTGATCCTGGGGGTGGGGCTACATTCATTTGCATGTTGTCATTACTATGTAGATGTCTATAGGATTATTTCGATTTTTAATCGATTTTTGAATCGCCGGATTCAAAATCGATAAAAATCCTATAGACATCTACAGAAATTAAACAATAACGAATAAAAATGGGGTTATGATGTACGGTGTACATAGTAATGACAATATGCAAATGAATTAAGCCCCACCCCAGGATGAGTAAAATACGCTATTAAAAATTCATTACTTTTGTTAAAAGTTAAAACCGATCACTATAATATGTAATACAGTTTGATTTTGCTAAAAAAAAAAAATATGAAAGTTGCTGGAATTGCTTAAACAATACATCACTTATCAATAAATTCATTTCTGTACAGTAAGGAGTATTTGTCTTGGAACCTGTGTATAGTTATCTGTATGCATGAATCGTTGTGTTTTTTTTTTGCAGGAGCCACCTGATCCAGTACAGAGGAAGTTCCCGGTATGAATCATAACCCACCCCCCAAAAAATATAATAATAACTTAAAATCGCGAATCTTATCATAATATATTGTACAGTATTATAATAATCACTACCAACTAAATGTTCTTACTTTTCTTCATTATAGATCTTCTTTAAAAAGATTTTTAATGGCTGCCCTTTAAAAGTCAACTGCTCTACGACGTGGGATCACCCCACCACCAAAGGTAAGAGTTGTGTCCCATACGCTAATTTGGAGTATGATACAGTGTCAAAAAAACTTAACAAGCTGAAAACCACCATCAACATACAGTAGAGTGGTTTCAAATGTTAATCAATAAAACGTCTGATCGTTGATATGGTGAAGGTCGTCGTTGAGTGTGACTTGTTGGTCTGATATCTCAAGAACGAGCGGTTGAATGTTTGTAGAATTGTAACATAGGAGTTATCATCATAACCAGCAGGTGAACTGATTCGATTTGCGAACTGATCCAGATACAAGGTCAAGGTTGCAGCAAGGTCAAATATCTGAAATAAGTTTTACTTCAGTAGCTTCCTTCCTGTTCGTAGTATAATTTAATGGTATCTCATGCGTACACGTTAGTAACATGAAGGACTTGGCATCCCAATTGATGCTGTTGGCATCAAGTTTGACTTGTTGTCTTCGTAACTGCAAGAGATCAGGAAAAAAGAGAGGCTGGCTTGTTTTAGCTGAAATAACATAAGTGAGAACAGGAACTAACTTGCTTTGTAGATGTTCCACAACATTAAATGTAACTAGACATTGATAAAAAAAGGATGACATATCCTTCTTTAATAAATAAAACACTGTAGTGGAAAATAATCGACTTTGTAAATCTTAGGACGACAACTGGTATTCTTATCAATGTGTCATCACGCAGGGGTATTTATTTTATTATGCACTCTATTATGTACATATTTTAAGCAATTCAGTTGTTGCAGCCCTTCACGACATAACGTTACGTTACGTTACGCTACGTTATACTCTAAATGTGTTCTAGCAGTTTCTTAAAATGGCCGACCTGCCAGTATGGAGAATGCTAACTTGACATGAACTAGCATTTAACACACATCTATCTCATCTCTCTCTCTCTCTCTCTCTCTCTCTCTCTCTCTCTCTCGCTCTCCAGACCACCACCTGATCCTGGGCTCCGATGAAGGGATCTTCACGTTAAATCTGAACAGCTCGGAGGCCACACTCGAGTTGGTGAGCCACAAACACACAACCAGGATTTTAAAAAATAGTTTGGAATTAAACCACACTTTTGTTTACTCCAATTTCCAACCTACACCACCTATAGTCCTTGATCCAAGATATGTTTAGTATCTAAAATGTGCTTGCATAGTCACACTAAAGCCAATAACATTGTCATGCTAACTACTCTGAAAAGTCAGAATGTTAAATTTGTTTTTCTGATACTGTTTTCTATTATTATTATTATTATTATTATTATTTAAAAAAACAAACAAAAAAAAAACAACAATACATTGCATAGCTGAAGACATAGCTGTAGTGGCGGCCATTTTAGGCCAGACTTGATGTACAGTATAATGTTAATTATAGACTAATAAAATGCTAATACATATGTGATCATAATCGATCATTTGTTTATTAGTTTGTCCTCATGATGATTGGTTGTGTCACTAACTTCTGATCTCTCGCTTGATCTCTTTTTTGTCAATATTGAAGCTTTTTCCACACAAGTGCACGTGGGTGTACACCATCAGCAATGTCTTAATGTCCATATCAGGTAAGACATAAAAAAATAAGGGAAAATACCTTAAACATAATCGAATTTAATACCCAACAATTATTTATTTATTCATAAAAAGCTAGAAAAAGTGTGTGGGTGTGTGTTTGACAGGAAAGTCCTCCCAGCTGCATTCCCATTTTCTCAAGGAGTTGTATGAACAGGCTAGAAAAGAACATCGCGTGGCACTTCCAACCCACAGATTGATACCCAGGTGACTACACACACACACACACACACACTCACATTTTCCCGTAAGTGTTGAGTGTCCGTGCCGAAACTGACCTTGATATACAGTGGTGCTTGAAAGTTTGTTAACCCTTTTAAATTTTCTAATTATCTGCATAATTATGACCTAAAAGTCATCTGATTTTTACACAAGTCCTAAATGTAGACAAAAGGAACTCAATTAAACAAATGAGACAAAAATATTATACTTGGTCATTTGTTTATTGAGGAAAATTATCCAATATTTAATATCTGAAATTATGTGAACCTCTAGGATTAGCAGTTAATTTGAAGGTGAAATTAGAGTCAGTTGTTTTCAATCAATGGGAAGACAAGCAGGTGTGAGTGAGCGAGCGCCCAGATTCATTTAAAGAACAGGGATCTATCAAAGTCTGATCTTCACAACTCATGTTTGTGGAAGTGTATCATGACACAAATAAAGGCGATTTCTGAGGACCTCAGAAAAAGGTTACAAAACCATCTCTAACTTCTAAAGTCCTCTCTCACATTGGCTAATGTTAATGTTCATGAGTCCACCATCAGGAGAATACTGAACAACAATGGTGTGCATGGCAGGGTTGCAAGGAGAAAGCCACTGCTCTCCAAAGAGAACACTGCTGCTTTTCTGCAAGATCACATGAGCCAGAAGGCTGTTGGAAAAATGTTTTGTGGATGTATGAGACCAAAATATAACTTTTGGTTTAATGCAAAGTGTTTGGAGAAAGGAAAACTTATCCCATCTGTGAAACATGGTGGTGATAGTATCATGGTTTGGACCTGTTTTACTGCATCTGGGCCTGGATGACTTACCATCATTGATGTAACAATGCATTCTGAATGATACCAGCGATTTCTAAAGGAAAATGTCAGGACATCTCTCTGTGAACTGAATCTCAGGAGTAAGTGGGTCATTCAGCAAGACAACGATTCTAATCACACAAGCCATTCTAATAAAGACCGGTTAAAGAAGAATAAGTTAATGTTTTGGACTGGCCAAGTCAAAGTCCTGACATTAATCCAATAGAAATATTGTGGAAGAACCTGAAGCAAGCAGTTCATGTGAGGAATGGGTTAAAATTCCTCCAAGCTGATGTGCAGGATGGATCAACAGTTACCCCAAACATTTATCTGCAGTTATTACTGCACAGGGGGTCACACCAGATACTGAAAGCACATACTTTTGCCACTCACAGATATGCAATATTGGATCATTTGCCTCAATTAATAAATAGAAGACTCAATAAAATAATAGACTCAGTATAATATTTGTAACGGTTGGCGTATAGGAGGCGGATGCAATCGCTTGATTTTTTTAACAATATTTATTATATAAGAATTCAAAACAAAGACAAAACCACTAACCTACCTAAACACAGAGGCATGAAACTAACCCTAGGACTAACCACCGACAACGGGACACAGAGACAGGAATCTAAACACACAATTAACGAAAGACAAAGACTAAGTGCAAAACCCAACTATATATACAGTACACACCAGTGCTCATTAACCAAAACGTGAATCAGGTGCAGAAAAACATGTGACTTGCAGGGGCTGATGGGAAATGGAGTCCAGAGTCCTTAGAACCGTGACAATATTGTTTAATTAGGTTCTCTTTGTCTAATTTTAGGACTTGTGTGAGAATCTGGTGATGTGTTAGGTCATATTTATGCAAATATATAGAAAATTTGCAAACTTTCAAGCACCACTGTATAACGCACAGTACTAACATAGTTGATTTCTTTTTAGTTTAACACACACTTACACACTACAGCAGATGATGAAGTCTTCAAAGTTTTTTTCATAACTCATTATAACCCTGATTCAGAATTCTACACTGTACACTAAACTAGAATTAGCAGCATTGCTATTATACTGCATAACACACAAAAAGTGGAAGCCACTGTAACTGAAACATCAGCGTCGATGTGACCTACATGATGCCATGATTTCTTTTTGCAAGTGCAAATTAGCAAACACACACATTCACAAACAGTAATACACACCTACACATAACCACACTTGTGCATCACTATGCATGAATGCACACATTAGAACCAAACTAATTCCACTTCATCCTGTTTCAACAGGAAGTTCACCATCACCTCAAAGTTCCCAGACACCAAGGGATGCCGAGCATGCTCAGTGGGTAAGGGAAGCAGGAATTACCGCAAGCGTACACGAAAAAAATAGCTCAAATTCCAGATAACGTCACTCAGATTTTCACAAACTCAATTCTACTTTACTTTGATTAAAAGAAAAAGAAGCAACAAACCAAAAATACATGTACATTCTGCAAACTGTCTCGAACTGAAATGTACTTACAAATCTACATCAATCTACATCAAATTCGCATTACTCAAATCCACGCGACTGTAAATTTTACACACTCAGATCTACGTTGCTGTAAATTGTATACGAACTCAAATCCACATCACTTTAAATTTCATTAATGAATTACTCGTTAATCCAAATCCCACAAACTGAAATCCACACTACTGCACTTCCCACAAACTCAAACTAACATTATTCTAAATCCCAAAAACTCAAATTTACATGATTCTAAATCTCACAAACACAAATTTACATGATTCTAAATCTCACAAACACAAATTTACATGATTCTAAATTTCACAAACTCAAATTGTCGTTATTCTAAATCTCACAAACTCAAATGTACATTATTTTAAATCTCACAAACTCAAATTTACTACATTGTTCTAAATCCCAAAAATTCTAATTGACATTGTTCTAAATCCCAAAAACTCAAATTGACATTATTCTAAACCTCACAAACTCAAATTTACATGATTCTAAATCTCACAAACTCAAATTTACATTATTCTAAATCTCACAAACTCAAATGTACATTATTCTAAATCTCACAAACTCAAATTTACATTGTTCTAAATCCCAAAAACTCAAATTGACATTATTCTAAATCTCACAAACTCAAATTTACATTGTTCCAAATCTCACAAACTCAAATTGACATTATTCTAAATCTGGTCAACTCAAACAGTATTCTAAATCTTACCAATGAAAAACAACAGTTACTCTAAAAATTACATGACAAATTTAAACCCTACCAGAAACCCCAGAAACTAAAGAAATGACCACATAAAACTCATAGTAAACTGATATTATTAAAGCCTGCTATGTTGTGTTTCGACAAAGAGAAAAGATTTATGACTATCTTTGTTTCTTTAGTCCAGAACAGTCAGCGAGGGTGTGTGTTCTTGTGCGGTGCTTTGGAGTCCAGAGTGGTTCTGCTGCAGTGGTACGAACCCATGCAGAAGTTCATGCTCATAAAGGTTGGCGATTTTTACAGGCGTAGCCTGCACCTGCTATTGTTCACTTTCCATCTGACTCCTTTCCAACACACCCATTCTTGCAAGTCAACACATATCGGATTGGCGATATTTATTTATGTTTCAATTTTTTCAAAATTCTTTCCAAAACAGTTTTGTCACTCTGAAAGTGTAATTTCTTGATAGTTTAACTGATCTGTTCTTGCACGTTTGGCCCTGCAAGCTAATTAAATAGTGAGGAAGAGCGGTAGCTAGCAGATTTCTGTGTTGAGTAAATTCCCAATCAAATAAAGTCTAAGTCGATATTTTCACTATGTGATACCTAGAAACTTGAATCGATTTTCATGTTCGCACTTCTAGCTGGAAATTCTCCACAATTTCAGAATAATCAGAAACACCAAAATTAAAATAAAAAAAAAAGCTTATCATCTAGCTAGCTGAAATTGAGACTTGTTAATACTAGTTTAAAAAGTTAAAAAATATGTTTTAATAATTTTTATGAAAGTGCATTTTCATTCCTTGAAGTTTGGCACAAATTTGTCTGTGTCTTGCCTTGTTAGCTAACATTTTTTCACCTCATGCAAACTATTAAATTTCCAAAATGGACTAAAGAACAATGCATCATACATTCGATGTGTTAACAGTTATGTTTAATATTGCAGAACATCCCTGGAACTAGTATTTCCTGTTATCACTTGCATTATAACAGCTATAAACATATTTCGGCATTCCTTCTTAGCATCTCTTTGAAGCTAAAAAAAAATAAACATAAAACAAGAAACCGTAAAGTACAACGTCCTCTATCCTTGACTTTCATGTAGTGGAAAACATACATTCTTTGTTGGATTATATATCTTATTATATTATTATATCTGCCATACTAGTACCTATGTAAATTGTTACAATAAAAACAAGAACATATTAGAACAATCGTCTCACTTTTTTTCTTAATAAATGTAGACTTTAATACCTTTATTAAGTTTTTATTATGAATACCTTATTGTTTGCTGCAGGACTTTGATTTCCCGCTGCCGTCCCCCCTGCGTGTGTTTGAGATGTTGCTGGTTCCGGATCAGGAGTACCCGATGGTATGTATTGGGATCAGCAGAGGTGCGAACTCTGTGCAGCCTGTTCACCTGGAGATCATCAACCTCAACTCCAACACATCCTGGTTCACCAGCACCGGCGTCGGTAAGCGATCGTAGTATTTCATTGAAGTATGGACACGGTTATTAGTAGCTTGATTAGTTTTTATAATTTAGTGGCTGCTATTGTTATTACTATTATTATTATTATGATGAATTTTCCAATAACAGTATTTCATTTATGAATGAACATGCCATACTTTTTATGCATTTATAGTTGCATATAACATTGTGTAGTTAGTTCCCTCACTAGTCTTTCTCACTGTCCCTGTTTATACCTCTGCATTGGGTAACAGGCTTATGATCGTATTAACCACATAATTAATTTGCGTGTGCTTGTTAGAAAACCGAAGCATGGAGAGAGTTCAGGTGAATCAGTTGGACTGCGATACACTCCTTGTTCTAATTGAGAGTAAGTGAACTTTCACATCTGTTTCGGGTGTGTGAGGAAAGGGGCAATTACTTCAAACCATTAGGATCATTCAAACATTGGCCAAAAATGATATACACTGCCAGTCAAAAATTTTTGAACCCCATTTTGGTTCTGTTTCAAGATATGGGTTCAAGTTAAATCGTCTAGGATTAGAGAATTGAAGTAAGAAATAAGAATAAGTGAACTGAGAGATAAAGAGAAAGAGAAAAGTATGATCTGAACCACTCTAATTAGGCACTTGTAGCACATACGAGAGTCAAATGAAAATCTTTTTTTTTTTTAAATACATCAATTGAATCGATTTCATTGAATCGTTCCTTATTTAGATGCCAGTCGTGCACAAAGTCGGATCTTTTACATAAGGCAAGTCTTCTGAAGGAAAGTTGCCGGAACTCGCGTGAACATTTTGGATAAAGCATTATTCCCTTCGTATTTCCCACAGACACAGTGCATGTGGTGAACACGGACGGGGCACTGAAGAGCTCCAGGAAGCTGCAATCAGAAGTCAACTTCCCTTTGGACATAGAATCAGTGGGTAAGAAATCGCTGCTTAAACAGCCATCACGTTGGTATATTTGTTTTTATAAAAACTTGCCCTCAAATGTTATTCCCTACACGCTAAGTAATCTCGCACAGCTAAACATTACATACATGACATACCCGACTAACACAACCGTGACACGTGGATAGGGTCCTTACAGTATATAGCCTTTTGTGAGGATGATGCCATCGTCAGCACACCGTTCTCTTAGTTTAGCAGCTAAAAGGAGGTTTGTTAGAGAAGACAGTGTCTCAGGAGCATGACTTAGCAAGACTTTGCGAACGAATGAAGCTGTTCCTAAGAGTAAAATATTATTAACTTTTGATATTTAATAATATCATTTAACCATTTTATCTATTTTGTGTGTGTAGTGTACGTTGAGGACACGTTGTTGGCTTTGTGGAAACATGGCTGGCAAAGGAGAGGTGAAGTGTTCTCGGAAATCCTGCAGGAGATCAATGAACCTAAGAAAATATTCCGGCTCATTGGATCAGATAGGTACACACACACGCACACACACACACACACACACACACACAC
>JAFFST010052930.1:63541-80946 GCA_022414735.1 Noturus placidus
CTGTATTGATATATTTTGTTGTACTCTGAAAAGTGTATGAGAATCAATAAAAAATTGTTATGAAAGAAAAAAAAGGAAAAAAAAAAAAAAGGAATTACCGTAATTACTAGATGACAACCCGGACGTTTTACTCAGAGGTGTTCACATCCTTGCACTCGGAATTAAATGAATCCATGTGAGCTGATGTAACTGACAGCTGTGAAATTCCATGCAACTGTATTGTATGTTTGTCGCTTATTTTTAAATGAATCTCCCATTATTAAGACATTAATAATAGTCAATTATACAAATTATTACACAGAAATATTAGTACTAAGATGATTACTTAACCACATTTTACTGCAACATCCAGTACCAGTTGATGCTCTCCGAAAATTCCAAGTTTAGAAGCTGTAATTATGAGTTATACGAGGACATGAACACTATTTACGAGCCGAAATCTCGTAATTAGGGTAATTATGACATGGCGTGAATGCAGCTATATTATCTTTCTTCCCGTTGCTGCTACTTATACAGCATATTGTAGTAATACGTCTTACAGATGGAGCTAGGCTTATTTACACCCTAGTCCATGGTATTGTAGTAATCTTATTAGGTTGCAGGAGTGAGTCATGCAGAATGTGGTTTAAAGCCTCCAAGATGACTAACAAAATGTCTATACTGAAAGTCACATGTTGCTAATGTAGTGTGACCTCAATTCTAAAAGCTTACTAGCAAATCTATTGCATACGAGCACAATAGATTATGTGCGTACTTAAGACATTGGCTTACTTGCAGTAGTTTACTTATTTAACTAACATAATTGCAATCATCACTAGCATACCTAGCTTGTTAGCTTACGAACATCATTGCATACTTTTGTGTTTGCACGTGAGTCTACTTGCATGCTAGTATACTTGAATATTAGCATACTGTTCTCGAACACTGGCATACTAGCATATTAGCACACTAGCTAACTAGCATAATTACAGAATACTTTACTTAAATGCTAGCATACATCCATACTAATATATATCTGGACACTAGCATTGTGGTATACTAGCATGCTTGAACACTTGCATAATTGTACACTTGAATACCTAACTACTAGCATACTTTGCTAATACTAGTATATTTGTGTGCTAGCACATTAACTTAAATGTTAGCATAATTGCATTTTACACATTAGTTTACTTGACTATACTAGCATAATTGTATGCTGACATATATGCATACTAGTGTTTAGCTCACATGCACAATGTACTTACATATTAGCTTCATATTATATGTGCATACTGTCCTGCTAGCATACTAGCATTTGTCCATGCTAATTTACATGCATACTAGTGTGTATATATATGTATATGTATATGTATATTTATGTGTGTGTGTGTGTGTGTGTGTGTTTTACAGGATAGTCGTGTTGGAGACGCGGCAAAGTGATGACCAATCAGGACTCTGTAATCTGTATGTCCTGGAGATCGCTGAGCATGTTGTCCTCATGTCATAAACACACACACACACACACACACACACACACAAAATGTGCACACAAAAATGCGTGCACACACACACACACACACACACTTTTATAACTTTTGCATATAAAAAAAAACCATGAACGCTGCCAACACAAAAGTGGAAAGCTGTGTGTGCACCACAAACACACATCTCCCATTACATCTGCTGTGTGCGTGTGTGTAACCCACACAAAACAAGATTCTCTTATCACTTTGGCCTGTGTGTTTGTGTGTGTGTGTGTGTGTGTGTGTGTGTGTGTGAGAGAGAGAGAGAGAGCATGCACATGTGTGCATGTGAGTGTGTATACTGTATTCTGCTAATTAAACAAATAACACCAGCTCCAGTTCCGAGTGTATTCTTGTGTGTCTGTGTGGTTTATTAACATGGCCGCCGTGTTTGCTACATGGGCTGTGTTCCACATGATTGTGTATTCCCTGGAAACAGGAAGTAAAGGCAGGATGTATCAAGGGATTTGACTTTACTGCATACATTTAACCTCAATCATAACAATTTTAACAAATGCCACTCTTTTCAAAATAAGAACAGAGACAGGCGGACAGACAGACAGAAGGCTAGATAGAGACACAAACAGGCAGGCAGACAGATAGATAGATAAATAGACAGACAGGTGAATGGACAGAGAGACATCTAGATAGATACATAAATAGGTAAGCAGATAGATAGATAGATAGATAGATAGATAGATAGATAGATAGATAGATAGATAGACACAGATTAACAGGCAGACCACTAGACAGATACACAAACAGATAGATAGACAAAGAGGCAGACAGATATATAGACAGAAAGCTAGATAAATACACAAAAAGGCAAGCAGACAGATAGATGAATAGACAGGCAGACAGATGAATTGTCAGACAGACAGCTAGATAGATACACAAACAGGCAGATAGATAGATAAATAGACAGACAGACAGATGAATGAATAGATAGATAGATAGATAGATAGATAGATAGATAGATAGATAGATAGATAGAACGTGTTTATTTTCTTCGTATCTCGGTGTGTACACTACACATTACATCACTAATTTAATAAATAGCTACCGTCCCGTTTAAGGAGTTACACTTTTTTTTTTCAATCGCGTTCACTTCCGTGTCAGGAGCACTGGAGTTCCGGTGCGGCCTCGTTGGTTCTAAAGATGGCCGGCGATGGAGGCGCTCTGAAGGATATTAACGAGATCAAGTCGCAGTTCCGCACCAGGGAGGGTTTCTACAAGCTGTTCACGCTCTCGGACTCGCAGCAGCGGGCTGGGTTAGCGCGCGGTCCCGGCGCTGGAGGTGCTGCAGCCGGTGCCACCTCGCTACCGGGGGGCGGCGGCGCTGTGGTACCGGGACCCGGCGGCTCCTCTCCGGCTTCGGCGGGCTTCCTGCCCCCGGTGCGGGTCTCCATGGTGAAGCTTCAGCCGGAAGACCCGAGCGAGGAGTCCGAGCGTGTGTGCTTCAACGTCGGCCGCGAGCTCTATTTCTACACCTACACCAATATTAAAAAGGTGCGCATGTACACCACCGGTGTGTCTTCTCCGTCTTTACACCCGAGACTTTTATACTCCATTCTGGATTATTATTATTATCATTATTATTATTATTATTATTATTATTATTATTATTATTATAGTGGTGCGGAAATCTCAGTTTCAGACAAACCTGACATGTCATCCACCTGCATAATACAGCTAATAACACATCAATAAATATGACAAGTTTCCTAAATATTTAATAATAATCATTAATCATAATAATCATAATAATCCCAGTTTCTCAGAGCAGTTTTCCAGGTTGTGCGGTTGTAATTTCACCCTGCAGTGTACAGCAGTATCTTATTTTTAATCACTAGTTATTGTACTTCATTAATATTTTCGCTTTTTATTAAATGAACCACTTTTGGTAGTTTGCTCAGTCTGTATGTTTAAAATCTTTTTCATTCTAAATACACAAAACAACAACAACAACAACAAAGTTGAAAATCTTTCTTTTTGAGATGGTTTATTAGTTCCAGCACTGAAATTGAAATCAAAACGGTGTTTATTTTGGAGTTTTCTGAATCTTCCAGGATGACCAGTACCCATGCCGACCCGTTAACTGCTAAATTGATCTTTTTTTTAAAAAAAAAATTTTAAAAATCAAACAAAGAAAAAAAAACAAAAACACTTCAATTTTAACACTTCCAAAGAAAGAGAATTTAAAGAAAAGCAATAAGTAATGTAATAATTCACAGTAATTCTTAATATTATTATTAATAATAATAATAATAATAATAATAATAAAAAGATAATAGAATTAGTTTCAAATTAAAACCCATTTCAGTCCTGTCCCATCATCCAAACATGAATTAATCCCTCCCATTTTTTCGTTCTTTCTTTAATGTTTTGTCATATTCAGAATTAAAGTGTGTGTGTGTGTGTGTGTATATATATATAATTATAATAACAACGACGCCGACAACAAAAAACAACCCCTGATTAGAGTTTGTTTATTGTGGACCAGTTGTCCTGCAGCATCCTCCAATTCCTTGTAAAATACCTTCATTTGTTGTTTTGTGGTGCTTATTTTGCAGCAAAATGTTGTAAAAAACAGGAAGTTTGTCAAATGACATCCATTCTAACAAGATGTATATGAGACTCGGTCTTTGCTCAAGGCAAACGAAAACGCTTACTCATTACGTTACTTCTAACGTATCGCCAACTGATTGATTATGAAAATAATCGTTAGTTGCAGCCCTATTTATTATTAACACATAATTAAAGGATTTGATCAATGGGCATGTTTAATTTGCTGTAAGATATCAGATTATTTTAAGGTAAGTAAATCAACATAAAAATGTAACCTAAATGATGCATTACAGCTTAAGTAACATACATTTCGTGGAAATATGCTATGTTTTCGATAGCACTATTTCACGCAGGGACTTGTGCATTGGTCGCTTCACTTAATTCAAGCCTGATCAATTTATCAATGAAATAAGACATAAACTTGGTTCTAGTGAGGATTCTGTAAGGAGAACATTCGATTCAAAACAGAAGGAAAAGAGAGGATTATGAGAGGGACTGTTTATAGAGGTAACTGTAAATGGATAAAGTATGACATGCCATTCATTAAAAAATGAGGAATCAGAATTTAAAAGAAATTAAAATGAGATGCGTCATATGATTACAGATTGTATTTATCAGTGTTTAGATTGTACTATGAGTGCACCTCATTTGATTTCCCCCAACCCCCCATAACTACAACCTATAAACTATATTGTTGTTTATAAAAAGTTGAATAAAATTATGGTAGATTTGTTTTTTTGTTTTTTTTTTAAGGTCGCTTTAAAGATCGCTCATATCACTGACGTTAGCTGTCTAGCTTTTTTTTTCAGTCGTCCATGTTTTTCTCCAACTTTTTTTGCTTGTTTTCGATCACGTGATTACGGCTTCCACTTCTGAGTCATAAAAGTCATAGGTAGCATGACTCTTGGATTCTTTGGATATAAATTGATGTTTGAGTCAAACGTGTTAGCATGTTGCAAACATCGCATTCATCGTTTAAACCCAGACTTTCTCAGTATAAAACTGACTCGGGGAGGTTTACATAGCATAAAATCTGACGAAACAAGTTCAAGACGATGCAGAACTACGCTAGTTCAAGAACTGCAGGCTGCACTACCTAGCTAACTTGGCTAATACTTTTTGGTTCGGTTGTTTTTGACAGGTTTTGGCTCCGTTTTAGTAAAGGAGAATATGATGATGCTAATCAACACGCTGATACTGAAATCCCACTGTGACGAACACAAATTGAAGTTATTTTCTCAATACTGTTAGGGAAATATATTACTAATATAACTGATACTGCAGGAGTAAACAATGTTGCTGCTGCTCTGAGGGTAATTTTCACTCCGTAACATGACATTTATTTTCTGTGGTCTGAATTACTGGTCGATTTGTAGACTTCATATTTTACTCATAACGGTGTGTCTACACTTAAGTCTAGTGCCCGTTGACATGACTTCCAACAGGCGCAATAAAGATTAGATCTTTTATCATTCCCCAGCTATTATATGTGTAGATTCGTAAACAATATACATTATAAATAGTAATAATCAACTAGCCAAAGTTTTTAATAATTATACATTTATTGTCCTGTCATGGGGGAAAAAAGTTCCATCACCCCTCAAAGTTCGGCACCACGTTGCAATACTGTATAACATGCTGTTATTGGCAAATACATTAAATATATGTAAAATATTCAATAATATTAAAAGTGCTTATTTTTGGTGTTTTAGAGTATCAAAATACCTCAGAAAACGATCAGTTCTTACTGTAATATGTTCATCTTTTCTCTTACGGGGGATTTAATTTCTGCATCTTTCCACTGTTTCAACAGATAATGAGATGTTTTTTTTTTTTTTTTTTAATCATAATTTTCAAGGTCCTTAAAAAGGAAAAGGGGCTGTTCAGTCCTTGCTCATTCTTCTGCTAGTTAGCATGCTAACTCTAGTTGAGCCACCACTTTGTGTTTAAGGGTGGGAATATCAAGGTGGGCACAAAGAAATAAAAAAAACACTCAAATCTTAGTCAGCTCCACCTACTTCACAGATCGAGACCTATTCTTGATGCTTTTTGAGAAATCGTACCTAATGCACCTTTAAAAGAATATACACTCCTAGAGAAAAGGGTTCTAGGGTACCTTTTACCTTTCAGTTGGGGACACACTGTTGTAAGGTTTCCTCTAGAAGTACAACCAAGGGTTCAACATTTTTAAGAGATTACATAATGTTATTCATATTATGAAAAGGTTTCTTTTTTTTTCTTTTGTGGATTTTCCCGATTTTCTCCCCAATTTGGTCATCCGCCGGTTCCCACCCACCAGTCAGCTCTCCTCTGTCATACAACAGGTACCAATCATGGACTGCGAAGACTAATAAATGCTTCCTCCGAGACTCGTGAAGCCAGCCATCCGAATCATTTCGAACTTCTGCATCACAGCGCAGTGTTAACTCGGAGGAAAGCACTATCTGCTCTTCCGCATACATGAGCTCACAGGTGCCCTTGATTGGATGGTGTTGCTGTGATTGACAGGGGTGAGAAAGTAGGTCATTGGATAAAGGTGGTTGGTTACTGATCAGAAGTTTGGAGATTCGAGACCCAGCACCACGAAGCTGCCACTTTGCTCTGTCTGCTCCCAACCATGGATGGTTGTAGCATTGTCGGGACTCGAACAGTCTCTTACAGTAACATTAAGATTTTAATGGAATATGAGAAGGGTATGAGGGGGACAGATGATGAAGCATTGGTGACGTAATGGCTGCTGGGGTGTCTGCCAGGAAAACGAGGAGGCAGTGGAACTGATCTTGGATGATTTTTTGGAGGTGGTCTGTACATGTATAGAGGAGCAAGAACTGTTCCTGCTTTGAGAAGGTTTCCGAGTGGCCATTTTTTCAATTGTTCTGCTGTCTGTGCCATATATGAGCCTCCATAATCTTCACTTCATCATCTTTATTCATTAGAAGTCTCCCATAATTCTCTTCAGTGCTGACCCTGGTTTTAGACGACAGATGGTATGAGATCTGTATGAGCACCTGTATGTTATATCAATATAAAGACAATCCAGAAAGTGGTCTTTTCTGTTGGCTGAGTTTAAAATTTGGAACGATTATTTATATATATATATATAACAGTTAAAAGGATGTGTTAGAGAAGGGATGTGTCTGGGGTTTTTAGGTAAGTTATGAAGTTCCTAGCACAGATACAGCCTTTATACCATTCGTAAAAAATTTTTAAAATGTAATATTAGTTATGTGCAGACTCATTGTGGTTGTAAATTTTCCTGCATATCCTCGTTCGTTTCCAATATGATGGTGGTGAATAAGTCAGAATACACCACCATCTGCTTCCGGGTGCACAGTGCCTTCCCTTTGTCAGTTGTATCCGCAGTCAAGATGTCTGCTTTTGAAAAGCGTCTACTACTTTTTGCCAAATGGTGGTAGGTCCTGCCACCTCCTTGTCTCTCTTTAAGGCATAGGGGACTTGGTTAGGGGGAAACCATCTAGACAAGCAGCACCAAAGTTTTGTCCTTTGGTTAGAGCAGCTGTTGCCTGCTACTTGTACAGCTGTGGGTCATCCAGCAACTTGCATTTTCCCCCAAAGTTTGACATTGAAAAGCCTGGCTGCATACCTTATTGCTCTACCAGCAGCCACCTCCTCGGAAGCTTAAACCATGTTTTCCTCCTTCCACTGCCTCCTCTTCTGAATCTTCCTTTCTGCCATTTTTGATGCCATAGTAAAAGAAAATATTGGTTGACGCAGTTAATGACCTCTTTGGCTTGCTCTTTGGCACTACTATAACATACTGTTGTGTTGCCAACATCTTCAGCGTTCATTGGTGGCAACATTGCCAAGGTCAAAATCTGAAGTAAATTAAAAGAAAGTTTGGCATGTTTTTTTTTTTTTTTTTTTTTTTAGGGGTGTAGTCCCTGTTTACTGTTAGAATAAACTCCTCTTCTGGGAAGGCTTTCCACTAGATTTTGCAGTGTGACCGTGGGGATTTGTGATCTTTCAGCATTAGTGAAGTCAGTGAGGTCATGTTGGGTGAGGAGGCCTGGAGTGTAGTCGGCATTCCAGTTCATCCAAGGTGTTCAGTGTGGTCGAGGTCAGGGCACTGCAGGACACTCGAGTTCTTCCAGCCTTGGCAAACCATGTCTTCATGGACCTAGTTTAGTGCACAGGGGCATTGACATGCTGGAACAGGTTTGGGCCTCTTAGTTCCAGTGAAGGGAAATGCTACAGCATACAAAGACATTCTATAAAATTGTGTCTTTCCAATTTTGTGATAACAGTTTGGAGAAGAACCACATATGAATGTGGTGATAAGATGTCCACAAACTTTTGTCCATATAGTATATGTCTTGACTGATCGACTATATTTGGGTTAAGATGAACGTGTACAAATCATTTCTTACCAAGCAGTTCCTTCATGGAACGTTTGAATACCTCAAATGAAGCCTGTTAGATGAGATGTGTTAATGAGAGATGTGTGCTTGTGAGATGTTCTATCCATGTGAAGAACCTATTGTGCTATGTTAAGCCTGTTATAATTTCTTATAGAACTGATAATAAACAAGATTTTCACATTTGGTCTACTTGATCTTTTCCAAATGTTGTTTACATACACTGTACACTCCACCCATGATGTTTTTTTTCCTTTTCTTTCCCATTCCATAGGCAGTGGATCTTAGTAAGCCTATAGACAAGCGTATATATAAAGGGACACAGCCCACGTGTCATGACTTTAATCAGTATTCAGCGACTGCGGACAGCGTGGCTCTTATCGTCGGCTTCTCAGCAGGCCAGGTGCAGTACCTGGACCCCATCAAAAAAGAGACCAGCAAGCTCTTCAATGAAGAGGTGTGTGGGTGAGGTTGTTCAGTAGAGGTCTTAAGTTGCAGAATAATTTGTGGTTTTGTGTACTTTGATTTTAACACGGTAATGTTGATGTAATCGTTGGGCCAAAATGACCAAAACTTATCGTGACATTGTACAATACGTGAAGAATCTAACACTATGTTGGCCAGAGGTGACGGAAGGTTAGACATGTAATTAATATTCACGTTATACCTCTTCATCTTTTTGTTGTTTACAGAGATTAATAGACAAAACTAAAGTGACATGTCTCAAATGGCTCCCTAAATCTGAGAACTTATTCCTGGCCTCCCATGCTAGTGGTCACCTCTACCTCTATAATGTGGAACACCCATGTGGCACAACAGCGCCGCAGTATTCTCTGCTTCGACAGGGTGAGGGATTTGCTGTTTACGCTTGCAAAACCAAAACGCCTCGTAATCCACTTCTGAGATGGGCGGTGGGGGAAGGCGGGCTGAACGAATTTGCGTTTTCACCTGACGGTGTGCACATAGCTTGTGTTGGCCAAGATGGCTGCCTACGTGTCTTTCATTTTGATTCAATGGAGCTGCACGGTGTCATGAAGAGCTACTTTGGTGGCTTGCTCTGTGTTTCTTGGAGTCCAGATGGGAAATATTTGGCTACTGGTGGAGAAGACGACTTGGTCACCGTATGGTCATTTGCAGAGAGTCGTGTGGTGGCGCGAGGTCATGGACACAAGTCCTGGGTAAACGTGGTGGCTTTTGACCCTTTTACCACCAGCATAGAAGAAGAAGAACCAATGGAGCTTAGCGGTAGTGAGGAGGATCTCCACCAGGGCCAAGGGGCACTAAATTTTGGTCGTGTGCGAACCAGCAGCACTTTGTCCCGTCTCTCTCGACACAGTTCAAAAGGTGGCGGGCCATCTGTTTCATACCGCTTCGGATCAGTGGGACAAGATACCCAGTTTTGCCTCTGGGATCTCACAGATGACGTCCTGTATCCTCGACTTCCTCTTTCCCGTGCCCTTACCAACACGTTCGGCTCCAACGTGCCACCTTCCATTAGTGCAGGGTTAAACAGCACGAGCGGAAGTGGAGGGGTTGAAGGTCATCATCACCCTTCCAACACCCACCAGACGGCATCATTGCCCCTTCCTCTACCTCGCTCGCTCTCAAGATCCAATTCCCTTCCACATCCTGCTGTTGCAAACGCTTCAAAAAGCCAAGGGGGGACAGAAAGTGGAGGAACAGGAGGAAGCGGAGGAGGAAGCATTGCTCCCTTTAGCATTGGACGTTTTGCAACACTGTCGCTCCATGAGCGCAAATCAGACAAGTCCGCCGCTGGAGGGGAAAAGGAGCACAAGCGCTACCACAGTCTTGGGAACATCAGCAAGAGCAATGACAAGATCAATGTAGCACCACGTAGCAACCGATTGGATGCCTCTAAGGTGCTGGGAACAACGCTGTGTCCACGGATGAACGAAGTCCCATTGCTAGAACCTCTCGTTTGTAAGAAGATTGCCCATGAAAGGCTCACGGTTCTTGTCTTCATGGATGATTGCATCATCACTGCATGTCAAGAGGGACTCATCTGCACCTGGGCACGGCCGGGCAAAATGGTGAGACCTCAAATGATGGTAATGTCTCCAAGCTGTTTTATTTATTTATTTATTTATTTATTTATTTTAATCATCAGTGATGACAAATGTATTTGTTTACATGACTTCAGTGACTTGGTATTTACCCAATAAGGAGAATCATGTGTTTCGATTAGAAAAAAATTCATTACGATTTTTTTGAAAAAAAAAAAAGATGGGGCCACTTTGGATCTCATTTATGCCTGATTGCACCATGATTCTTGCTTAGATTGATAAGATCCTGATAAGATTTGAACCACATCCAATTAGACTTGTAGTCAAATGTGTTTGCGGTCAGACAGATTACAGTTTGATCGGTATATCGTTTGTAATATGCACATCAGTACACTTCATAACCAGGGTCATCCCCCTTATTCCAGTTGTTCTAAGCAACAAGGGGATGCAGTTTGGAAGTGCCAATCAGTCTTTAGAAGAAGCCTAGAACACCGTTTCCACACATCAATTATTGTGATTAAGCAGTTTCTTGTGTTTACTAGCATTCCATAATAAAATGGTGGGCATGGAGGTCTCATGTTGGGAAGCATGTGGCTTGGAGAGACATATTAATTAAATTTCTGTAACAAATATGACTACAATTTGTCTGAGCGATCAAATTTGGATTTATGCAAATACTGTCATGATATTCAAGCTGCATGAAATGACCACGTGTTAGCATGGTGTCTGTAAATGGGAACTGATTTATTTATTTACCCCCCCCCCCCCCCCCCCACAGTCACCTGCACTGACACTTCCTGCTTCCTGTTTTCAGAGGCTTGACTTTCTCTCCTTGAGGCCCGGAGTTGGTCTGGCAGAGTGTTACCACTGTTGCCTCATCTTCATAACCAAACAATTACAAAACACGCACATGCAGCTTCTCTGAGGACCAATATTCAAAGACGGTGGCACGAACCACACAAATGTAGATACTCTTTATCTTCCGTATCAGCTTCCCACTATGTTCCTTTCACTTTTCCTTTGATGGAAAGGTGACTGAGACATTCCTTCCATCCAAACACCCCTCCCACCTCCCCCCCCCTTGCCAAAAGGGGAGAAACACTGCAGATGCCACGACCATTGTATATTATTTATTTATTTTATCATTGAAACTGTAGTAATTTATATTGTACATATTCAGAATACTCTATAAAGGCAGAGGACTAAATGTATTGAAATAACAAACTCAAATCATTAATATATGAAATCCTATATTGTACATAGTGACAGATGTGTTTGAATGTTATGTTTGTGAAAAGTAGGGGAGCTGAAGAGTTGGCGTTTCTGTATGCTCGTGCTCCCTATGTTGTTAATGCCAATGATTTGATGAAGTAGCTGAATTCCGTTTAGACTGAACTGAGATTTCGCCTTTTCCTCAGACAGCTAGGCTTTTCTGACTCTTAATGAACACAATCCTGAAGAGTTCCACGTTCAGCAAGATCAACATACCGAGCTAAAATGCTACTAGCTTAAGACTGGTCAATAACCGAAGCAAAAATGAAGCGTTTTTACAAGCTTTCTTACGGTGGCTAACTCCTAGTTGTTTTTTTTTTTTAGAATGATGTTGGACAAAAATCAACATTTTATTCCTTCAGTGATTTAACTAGGCTTTGCAAACCCTTGCCTTGTTGAACAAAGGTAATTTGCTAGCTAACCTAAGAAACTCGTCACTGTAGTTCAGTAACATATTTAACTACTGTAGCATCTTGTAGGCGGCGTTTTTCTTACCTGCTATGCCTCTTGCAAAATTTTGCACAATTTAACAATTTGAGCCTAATTTTAACACATTAGACAAGTGCAGATGGTTTTCCAGAAGGTTGAATGTTTCAGCTAGCGATCTGGAAAATGTAGGAATTTCACCACACACAATTCGTAATATTTGAAGGAAGATGGAGCTATCTTACTGTCTAACTGATTTCGGATTAGTGTAACTCTGACTGTGGTGGTTTCCTCGTTGTCATTCTTATTAAAGGACTTTTTTTTTCTTGAGGACCCCCAAGTTCAAGTGTTGAAACTACAAGCATAACCAAGACATCTAGCTATGTTTGGTATAAAGGTAAGGTTTAAGTATTCATGTTTAAGGATATTGACTGAAAGTTAAAAAAAAAAAAAAGGTTTGACTTTATTTTGAAGTATGGCAGAAAAAAAACTACCAAACTAGCCAGCTATTTAATCTTAGCTCTGTTAGATTCAATACCTTAGCTTAGCTATGTAGCATACCAGCTCTATAGGGAGGACCACCACAGTTACCAGAACAGTTTAAGAACAGCTACTGATCTAGGTTATGTGATTTATGGAACTAGGATTTCCAACAACACTTTCAAAAAGATAAACACTTAGCTTGGCTAGCAGGTATCTCTGAATTCGAATGCTGTTTAACACTCCTTCAACTTCTCCTTTATGCCCTGTGTGTAACTTAATGCTTCATCAACTTCATCAACTATAGTGGGGGAACAAATAAATAAACAGGAGCACGCTTGACTTTGACAGCAAGAGTTATGTCGCTGAAATTATTTGCTTGGACATTTGTGCACTCTGGATAGCCTTCATCATACTAACTAGCTAACAAGGTGAAGTAACTAAGCTCCATTTAGCTTTGCTTTTGACATTTCTAAACAGGTTTGTCCACCATTTTGATTGACCTCCATCAGCAGACCTCCCAACCTTCATGCACCAGAGTATGTTTGAGTTATATCTCAAAGATGTGCCAAATGAGCAGTTGTCTCCTACCCCAATCCTCCCCCCTCCCCATGATCCTATGATTATCGGAATATGAAACAATTGAAGGTTGTATTCTCTCTGATTTTAGCTGGTACAACTTGAAGCCCCACCGCTTCCCCCATCTCAAATTAATAGTATTTGGAATGTTAGTCTTCTGGACTTGAAGTTCCCGCTCGAATACTAGCTAACTTGGCTAACGTTAGACCAGTGTATAGCTAATATCTGTTAAGTGTATTTATTAGAGATGTACCGAAATTTTGGCGACTGGAAAAAGGGCTGGAAATTTTGGTTGAACACAAAAAAATTTAACAACATTTCAAAATGTAGCACGTGTGGAACCATTTCACGGTTTCAACAAGCAATCCTTACAGGATTTCGCCAGGTTTTTTTTTTTGTGATTGATGCTTTCAAAAAGGCTTGATTTTGCTGCGGCTTTTTTCAAAAAGAATTTTTGTGCTTTTCTTTGTGGAAAATTGAATTGAATTTGTGAAATCACAATTGCACTGAATAGTTTTGCATGGTCTTTCACAGTAATGTTTGTTGGCAAACGAGACCTTGTAGCTGTACTCATGTTTGATGCACGTGAATCGAAGATGGCTTTGACTGAATGTGCGTCGTGATGACATCACATGACGTGTCTTGGCCCAAATCTGCATAAAATCTGAGGTAATTTTGAAAAATTGCAAGCTTTTCCCTAATAGTGCGGTGTTTGCTTGATTTCACGTACATTTTTGCAATAGTGAAACCCTGAGATGACTGGACAAGGGACATCAGTTCATTCCAATTAAAAAAAATTATTGTCCATCCCCATGGGGGTAGACAGAGGCTCAAACAAACAATACAACAAACAAAAATTATTATTATTATTATTATTATTATTATTATTATTATTATTATTTTAAACCCACAGCTGTTATAGACGAGCGATATGTTTAAAATGTACTGGGTTTATGCTATTTTTACTCCATCCATGCATTTCCCAGACTACTCATTATTTCTCTTAGGGGTTGGCAGGTCTGTGTCGGAAACAGTATCTTTGATTGAAGTTGTATCACATGGTTTTGACGTTTACCCTGATTTGATTCCTCATCTAACAAACTTCACTTGGGCTAATGGCAACCAAGCGGTCCTTGAGATGATAGCAGAGAACACTGGAGGAATGGGAAGGGGGCGTCAACGAGGGTATGTTGAAAAGCAGTATTCGAATGCAGGACTAGATTCACTCTGAATCGTTCTTTATTGTAGCCCAGGCTATGTTAAGCTACTGAAGGAATGGATATGTCTTTTTCGCTATCCGTTATCATTCCTACCTGCTGAAAAGATGAGTTACTGGATTTTCGAATGTGACCAGTGCTTTAATCCTTGAGTTTTATTACTTGCTTCTTTCTTCTTCATTTATTTATTTATTTTAATATATAGATATATTTCTTAATATGGCTATCACAGATCACAAACTGTCTTTATTAGCAGGGATGCATTGATCTGTTCAGTAAAATTTAGATGTTCCTGTTTATCTTAAGTATGGACTTATCACAAACTTTTTCATGTAACATCACCACTACTCTTCAGTTTGACTCTCTGCTTAGCATCGATTCCTGTTTTAATTTTAACACTAACTGTGTTAACTAGCTACCTAAACACAGCACTGCTCTATTGAAGCTAGCTAGGTCCAATTCCGTGCTAGCTAGTGTTTGGCCTGCTATTTTATTGCATAATTAAAACGAGTAGCCAGGTTTTTCTATCTAGCGTACTGTCAATAGGAGAACTGTTGTACTGTGTCATTTTAAAACCAGTATTTTTTGTTAAGCAGGAAGTTAAATTAGTGGTGATGTCACATGAAGTTTGGTCTATGATTCTTTCTATCATATTCAATTGAAGAAATGTAATCCGTGCATCCCTGTTTCCTATCATGGGAAAGGCAGTGGACCAAATCATTTATAGAGTATGTTGTAGCCTTGTTGAGTGTTTTAGCACAAGACAAAAATGCTGTTGCCTGAGCAAAAACTGTTTCATTACACGTGTATGCCGGTAATCTGAACAATGGCTGCCGTCTATTGTTGGTGTGTGCGTCCTAACAGTCGCGTGTAAGAACGTATATACACCACTTTCAACAAAAACAATGCCTAAATCTGAAAACTTAAAGACTCTCTCTTGCAGGAGATGGGCCATCCTTTAATGTCGCCTATCTTTCAATGCGACTTCAATAAGCATGTGATTTTATTTCCGAGTATGTGTGCATTTAACATGGTTACGCAGCAATGCCTGAGACCAACGAAGTGGCAATCAACATCACGATATCAAGTTTGTATATGGAGATCTGGTATTAAAACTCTTAAATCCTGTGCCTGCTGTGTTAATCTTTGTTTTGGTGTAATCCTTAGTGATGGACATCAAGTGCAGAATTGGAAATGACTGGTGCTCTTAGATACTCTGAATAATGTAACATGAGGTCGTTTCGAACTAGCTTGGAGAAACGTAGCCCATAATGTAGTTATGTAGCAGGCCAAAATGAGATGTAAATAAAATTTGTGAGAATTTAATCTTTAACATTTTCTTTAAACAAAAAAAAAAAAAAAACGTTCTAATTTGCGTTTATTACAAGAAGCCAAATTCAGACACTTTTTTTTTTTTTTTTTTTGCCTCAAATAATGTTAGTTTGTGTACTTTTTTGTCAACAAGATAACCCTATCGATAAGGGCAAAATACTATCTTAAAAAAAAAAAAAGTTAGCACCCAAATCATGTCTACTGTTGAATGTTGAATCTGAAAATGTAACCTGACACATTTATAAAATGATAAACGTGTACACGTTTTCATTTTACAATAATGTAAAATTACGTTGAACATCATATATTAAAGTTCTCCTGAGGACAAATAATCTGCCAGTAGCACGTGAAACATGCTGTAATTTGAGAAGTATCTGCTAAAAATGTATACAGACATTATAAAGAATAATCAAGCTAGTTAGCTTTCTTTGCTTGTGTGTGTGTGTGTGTGTGTGTGTGTGTGTGTGTGTGTGTTTGTGAGAGACACACAAATCAAACAACTAGTTTTCACGCTGATTGGTAAAGTATTTAATTTGTGTTAACTAGTTCGATTTAGAAGATGTGTATACAGCTTTTCATCGGATCAAAGAGAATGCTGAACAGGTCATTCCAACAAGCAACACGACTGACTTGTCACTTGCTATTGTGAATATAGGGTTAAATTAATGCATCAGATTACTTTAGATACTATTATTTATTGTCACTATACAAGTATGATGAGATATCATTAGATTAGACTTAAGGGTTCACTGAATAAATAAAATAGTTTAACAAAAATCCTGAACAATAGTGGAAATCATTTGATAAACCAGACTGAAGAAAATAAAACTTGATGACAAATCCAAAAGCTGCTTGACCCCGACGTGATTTGAACACGCAACCTTCTGATCTGGAGTCAGACGCGCTACCGTTGCGCCACGAGGTCTCATATTAGAATGACTGATCCTGTCAGTTATATTAAACCATGACCGACAAACACACTGGTCACGGACTCGGATTAGTGCTAGGGGTTTTATTTTAATAATCTTCTCAAGAGACCTCGTGGCGCAACGGTAGCGCGTCTGACTCCAGATCAGAAGGTTGCGTGTTCAAATCACGTCGGGGTCAAACGTTTTCAGCTTTAATGTGGTTGTAGAATATTCGTTAGACTTTGTTCACATAATTCTCGTTCGCAAAGGTCATCGGTTATTTGGTGCACATAGTCTACTACTTATGCCGGACCCTGCTCCCAAAAACAACACGTGTTTTGATCTCAAATAACATGAGCTAGACTACTTTTTGTCAGTAGTTTAACACTGACTCTCAGGGCAAACTACATGCTCAAAGAAAGCCCACATAATATTTTTTTCTGCTTGCTGTAGTGGAAAATTCTGGAATATTAATTCTGAAACAATGTATATGTTACCCAGCATGCTTTGCGTTACTCCTTAATAACCCAGTTTAGGGTATCAGTATTTTTTAGATTGTATTCCATCCATCCATCTATCTTCATCCGCTTACTCCTTCTCAGGGTCACGGGGAACCTGGAGCCTATCCCAGGAGGCATCGGGCACAAGGCGGGGTACACCCTGGACAGGGTGCCAGTCCATCACAGGGCACAATCACATATTATTTTGATTAAAATGA
>JAFFST010052932.1:8812-23590 GCA_022414735.1 Noturus placidus
AATGGGAGCAGAGCTGCCATGCAAGGCGCTAACTTGCCATCGGGAGCAACCTGGGGTTCAGTGTCTTGCCCAAGGACACTTTGGTATGTGGAGTCACATGGGCCGGGAATCGAACCGCCAACCCTACGATTAGTGGACAACCCACTCTACCGACTGCGCCACAACCGCCCCGAGAAATATCTGTCCATTTTCTGTTACAGCTCCTGGTTTTGCAAAATATCTCTCTGCCATCAAGGGTGGCGTTTATGTTCAATTTAATTAACGATCAGTCAAAATTGTAGGATTGTAGGACACGATTGAAATAGCTTCGCTTGGTAGATAACATACAGCACTGTTCACTTGATCATATATTCTACTACAGAATTGAATGGTTTCACCAGCTTGAATTCCCAAAAGTCCCAACTTCTGACTTGGAAAAAACACCTGATCACCAACTGGGAATTTCCAAGTCGGAATAATGGGGAGTCTTTCCGACAGCATCAGATTTCTCAGGTGTTTTGCACCACCCACTTTAGTTCTATCACAGATAGATGTGCTATCGTTTAACGGCTGTACGCTAAATATAGCTAACATCCGTAGTAAAAGAAATGGACATTCCAAAATTAATGGAAAATAGCGACACTTTCAGGTCGGAATAACAGGACGCTTTTCTATCCTCCCGAATTCTCACGATGTGGATGTAACATTTAGCGTCATCACGGCTACACAGATCTATAAAAGGCTCTTTATTACACCAATATAAAAGGTTATGTTGATTCAAACCAGAATTGACATGAGATTGGTGAAAAGTCCTCTAGTGGACTGTTTATGCAATGATGATTGGTTTCCCTTCTGTCCAATCAGCTGTTTCTGACATTTCCACTTCCGGTTTTAATTGAAACAAAACCTATGCTAATTTGTATGTAAATATTACTCACGTCGATGATGATGGACCGTACCGCATGTAATCAAGCTTTTCGGAAGAGTGCGCTAAGACTTTTAAGCAGGCTTTCCAATTTGTTTGCCTTCAAATCACAAAAATGAAAGATCGTTTGATCATTACAGGGTTAAACCGCTAACTTTTAAGAGCATTCATTTACAATGAGTGGGCTACTGATGTATTCCCGCAACTGCTAGTGACACAAAGTGGGCGGGGCAAATAATGCAACACAGTTAAATTCATGTAATTGAGAATTGGAGTAATTTGTTGACCACCCCTAGCCAATCAGGCGAGTAAAAGCTCCAGTGTGCTGCCCAGTCCTGTGTTTTGGTTGCCCTGAAACCTTTGCCCATTCTCCAACGTGGTAGCTAATGCAATGTTAAAACATATAGCTAGCTCGTTAAGTACATTAATACAGATTAACGGTAATGAACTGGTATACGAATCCCCAGGAAGAAGTCGACTCTCTGGAGCCAGATTGTTATCTTCTCCAGCAGCAAGCTGCTGGCCAACATTTCATCTCAGAGCTGTGGTGTTCTCGTCATGCTTCAAAGATATCAATGGACTCTGGCTGGCAACTTTATTTTCTCTCGCTATGTTTAGCTGCAAAGTGACTGTAGCAGTAAACAGGAGAGTTACGTACCGTACACTTTTATTTATTTATTTATTTTTAAAAGTGTTTCCGCAAACCCGTGTGTTAAGCTAATTAGTACGCCTTAATAAACCGGATCACACCTTGGCTGACGTGTGTGTGTGTATATATATTACAGCGGGCTGTGTGATGGTGTTTTTCTCAGCTCTAATTCAGTACATCAAACACTTTAATCCTGTCGGAGAAATGTGTAAAAAAAAAAAAAAAACCATCACTGCAAGGACGCCTTTTATACACAAGTTTTCCCTCCAAAATGTATATTTTTAGCATGTTTAGTGGTAACATGAGTGGTTTTCTTTATGTTCTGTAGCTAGCATGTGAGCATTTTGTTGTTTGTGTGGCGTTCTAAAGGTCACGTGAGGTAAAATATAAAAGATAGCTGCACCCACTAGCATCCAGCTTGAAAAATAGAGATTTTTATATCCACGCATAACCTAAAACAGTGCTATAGCTTTATTTTACCTCGTGTGGTACTGCTAGAGAGAGGTTCTCAGTAAGCTGACTCACTTAGCACTGTTCGACATGCACACGAATGCTTTCTGGACTTTAAATAGTTCTACAGTGGGGCTAATGATCATTTTAGACAATTAAATATAGGCTGTGGTGAGAGATGCAAATATTTTACACGTCATTATCAAGAAATGTTTCTGTGCAAAGATTAGAATTATATATATATATATATATATATATATATATATATATATATATATATATATATATAGTGTTTATAGTTGCATTTACACTGGCCCCTTACACAAAATGTACTTTGCAGAATGCCAAGGCAAGATTATCAAACAAATAAAAAATATTTCCGCACCGTTTTGATATTTGATATTCATGTTACTGTGTTGGCTGTGACTCAGTGGGTAGAGCGGGTTGTCCACTAATCCACTAATCGTAGGGTTGGTGGTTCGAATCCCGGCCCGGGTGATCACATGCCGAAGTGCCCTTGGGCAAGACACTGAACCCTAAGATGCCCCCGCTGGCAAGCTAGCACCTTGCATGCAGCTCTGCTACCATTGGTGTGTGAGTGTGTCTCATCTGTAAGTCGCTTTGGATAAAAGCGTCTGCTAAATGAAGAAATGTAAATGTGTATATATATATATATATATAAAACCATGTCATATCGAGCTAACTGTTGCCTATAAATAACATCCACACCGGTGAAAAAAAGGCTTTTACTCAGCAGGAGAGAGAGTAATCAGATTAGGAAGCACTTTCTGCCGTCGAGATTGCACGTTGTTATCGCAGTTCTCTGACGCTCTACGCGAGTTTGCATGTAAGTGGTAAGACCCCAGACATACGCGTAATGCACTTCTATATATAAACCCAAAATAAAAGCAATCGACAAACCGCTGAGCCGGGCTGAGGTGAACAAAGCGAGGCGTCCTCACATTAACGCAGTACACACATCATCAGACAAAGCACACTCAGTCCCTCAACATATAATTGCATAAATGCGAGTTACTCAGCCATAGTCAATGCTGTGCAAAAATAGATAAATAAACACCTTATGTACATAGACAGTAACATAACAGTAGGCAGATGGGTTTCTTTGGACCTTATTTCCACCCACATGTACTGTATACACCCTATATAAGCTATATTTATTGACAGATTGGAAACAATCCCAGATAAAATACCTGCATTTCGTCTTGTATAAACAACAACAACAGCGGTCTTTTATAAGAACCACCGTGAATGTAGAACGCACTTTTTTCAATTGATTTTTTTTAAACAGGAAACTTTCATTTGCAAGTCATGTTTTAGTCCCTGTTAATATTTATTGAACTTTTATATAGGTTTTTTTTTTTAAACACAGGCCATACATGTATACTATACATATCAAACATTTATTTTTATATTATATTTAATATTTATATGATTAAACCCTTTTGTGGGCGCACGGTGGCTTAGTGGTTAGCACGTCCGCCTCACACCTCCAGGGTCGGGGGTTCGAGTCCCGCCGGGGCCGTGTGTGTGCGGAGCTTGCATGTTCTCCCCGTGTGTCGGGGGTTTCCTCCGGGTACTCCGGTTTCCTCCCCCAGTCCAAAGACATGCATGGTAGGCTGATTGGCGTGTCCGTAGTGTATGAATGGGTGTGTGAGTGTGTATGTGATTGTGCCCTGCGATGGACTGGCACTCTGTCCAGGGTGTACCCCGCCTTGTGCCCGATACTCCCTGGGTATCCCCGTGACCCTGAAAAGGAGTAAGCGGTTGGAGATGGATGGATAAACCCTCTTGTAAGGTTAGCTCGTGTTAGCTAGCTGGCTAGCTTTGACTGTTAACATTTCAAAATATGATTTTTAAAATCCTGCCAGGTTAGCTCAGATATGAACATGTTTTATAAATCGTATCAGGTTTGACAATTAGGGCAAGAATGGCTGAACGGTCAAGGTTCTGGGTTACTGATCAGAAGTGCTGCCAAGCTGCTACTGTTGCTACGCTTGAGCAAGGCCCTTAACCCTCTCTGCTCCAGAGGCGCTGTATCATCGCTGACCCTGTACTCCGACCCCAACTTCCTAAAAACAATCTGGGATAGGCGAAGAAAAGAATTTCACTGTGCTGTAATGTATATGTGAACAATAAAGGCTTCTTCATCTTCTTGTTCTTCTTCTTCAGTGTTACCTAGTGAAATAGCATGATGAGTAAAGTATTATTAACCCTGTCAAGTTAACCGATCTTAACTAGCAAGATCTGTAAACAGTTGGACGATTCAAATGTGCTAGCGTTAGCAACGAATATTAGAAACATCTGTGAATGTGACTCTTTACAATCCTGTCAGAAATCTTGTGAGGTCAGCTCAGATGACCTAGCATTAGCATTGAATGTTATTCATATTCTGTGAATTTTTGTCATCTCGTCTTGTTATGGAGGAACCACGGCACGTAAACTCCTCAGTCAATTAATCAACATCTTTCGACCAATCAGAATCGAGCATTCAGAAGCACTGTGGTATAGAATTATTATAAAACTATTATTTTGATGCAACTATGTAGATGAATTTTAGACATAGCTTTCATGTTTTATTCCCCCTCAAGATCGCTGTTATTATGCTACAAGCTCTACTCTTATTTATTCTTACATGCGTGACTCGTTTGCATGACAACGCACATGCGGCATTACTTTTGGATCCACAGCTTAGTGTTTAAAAGTATAAAGAGAATTTAATGGGCTCTTGTGCATACTTTGGGAACTGGATTCTCTAAACTGGCTTCAGTAGTTACGCAATTCTACATACTGACAATGAACACCATTCTTGCATCTCGGTCATATTCTTAGCCTCTGAAAATCATCTTCAGTCTCTAAAATATTCATTGAGCAGTGGATTATACATGTGGCAAACAAATCCATAAATAACACGATTGTACTGGAGATGCTGCATTTAAAATGGTTTATGGTCCATGTATCATCAACCATAATATCTAAGCTGGTTCCTGATCTGCTCATCGATTTATTTCTCTAATCCATAATCAATAAGAACCATTCTCTCTCCACCATTACACTCATTACTCCCCATTAAAGCACTGCACTTCAACATGTGCACCACCCATCACCTCTCCAGCCTGAAAGCACTCTAGGCCTTGCTCTAAAACACTATAAACAGATCAATGAGCGTGTCTGGTGTCTGCCACCCTGGGGGCTTTGCTCAAGATGGCTGCGTTTCATCTTCATATAATATGTGATTGCACGCACCAGTTTCCAGCCCCAAGGTTAAAACATCATCAAACACAGTTGGCTATATATACGATTGATATATATCCAAATCACCACCGATAAAATCAATACCGATCATTTCTACATGCTGTTAATCCTTCAGTTGTTAAAAGTGATGAAAATAGTCTCCTTTAGAAAGGTACAAGCAAACATAAGATTCATCGATTCTCACCACGGGTATTACATTCATAGGCTTGAAAGATAGCTAAGTAGTTTTCCTGAAGTTCTCAATTCTGATTGGCTAGAAGGTGTTTATTAATTTTACTTAAAGTTAATTCTATAACTGCAGCTCGGATAGTAGCACAGCTGCAAATCATAGGTTTGTATTAAGCGCTCGTTCTAATAAGTTATCGTTGCTATAGCAACGACTATACATGAACTACAGTCGTGTGAAAAAGTGTTTGCCCCCTTCCTCATTTCCTGTTCCTTTGCATGTTTGTCACACTTAAGTGTTTCGGAACATCAAACCAATTTAAACAATAGTCAAGGACAACACAAGTAAACACAAAATGCAATTTGTAAATGAAGGTGTTTATTATTGACAAACATGCAAAGGAACAGGAAATGAGGAAGGGGCAAACACTTTTTCACACCACTGTATATGTTGCACGCTGAACATAGTTGAAGCGTAGGGTGCATCTCGATCAGCTCCCTAGGCGGTGGATCAGTATACGGTGTACACGAGTTCACGCGCTGGTAAGGACCCTGACTCACTACACATTGGGACACTGATGACTCGGTCAAAACAATTTCACTTAAGTATAATTCTCTTTTCCTGTTCTGCCACCTCTGCTGTCTTGTACGGCGTTCCCACAGTACATTAATGACACTTCTTTCTAGGAGCTGAAATGTATCAATTTGAAACATTTACATTTATATTTATATTTATTCATTTAGCAGACGCTTTTATCCAAAGCGACTTACAAATGAGACACACTCACACACCAATGGGAGCAGAGCTGCATGCAAGGTGCTAGCTTGCCATCGGGGGCAACTTAGGGTTCAGTGTCTTGCCCAAGGACACTTCGGCATGAGATCACCCGGGCCGGGATTCCAACCACCAACCCTACGATTAGTGGATTAGTGGACAACCCGCTCTACCGACTGAGCCACAGCCGCCCAGCCTTCAGTGCCTTTACTATTTTAACCGTTTTAAAAAAAATTACAAATAAAAAACATTTCGCCACAGGATTGGACAATGCACAGAAGCTCTTATTGGGGATGGACGCAGCATGAATGAATGAACCTCAGCAGATCAGCTTTATTCAACGGAAGAGCGATCAGGGAAAAGTAACACATGCTCTTTGATGCCATCTGTTTTTACATCAGTTCAGTCATTTCATTTCATTTTTAGTAATCATAGCCTTCTGGTAGCATGAAACCCAGTATATAAACACGAGCTGATTATAGCCAGAAGGGAAGTAAAAGAAATCATTTGGAGAACACTAATTGGGATGAAGGAGTGCATAAAGGAGTGCAAACATGATCTTCACAGGGGGTCTTTACACAAAACCATGACTACTTGAACTGATTTTTCTTTCATCACTGTCAAGCGTACATATCCCACCTTCCTACTACTGGATGAAATGCGTGTAATCAATGCGCCAATGCTCATTTCACCTCTTTTATGTAAAGACGCTCGGCCTCGTGCCTGTGAGTTTGTTCACAATCGTGTTCTAAGCATGGGTCTTTCTGAAGGAGCTGTTTCACTGGAGCCACAGTAATCCAGTGATATACTTCCAGCTCAAATTCCTCTTAGATGTTAGACAACAACATACAGTGGTGGTTTCTTTTCACAGTATACTTATCTGAAACTTCTGCTCTGAAAAACATTTCGCATTAAACAAAGTACCAGAATTTGTGGTACCCAAGAAGAGAAACGGTACTGTTTCAATTTAACCCAAGGTTTTAACTGTATGGGTTTTTGTGTCATCCATCCATCTATCCATCTATCTATCTATCTATCTATCTATCTATCTATCTATCTATCTATCTATCTATATATATATATATATATATATATATATATATATATATATATATATATACGAAATGTTCATAGAATTTGTAATGGTTTTAATGGTTGTAACGGGAACCATATCGGTTTAATGGAAATTGTAATGGTCCCTGTGGATCTCTTCTGGAAATTTCTTGCCTTATATGGTAGCATGTTATGTGTTAGTTGATACCATTAAGGACAAATAATGGTAATAGTAATGGTTTTAATGGTTAGCTGATAGTTTGTGATGGTACTTGTAGTGGAAACCATCAGAATTTCTGTCATGATTTCTATTTTTTTTTGTTCAGCAAGGAAGCCATAGTACCATACCAGAACTAGCCATGCTAGCAGCCCAGAACTAGGCATACTCACAGCACCCGACCAGGAAGGCTACTAAATATGAATGACGTACACTGTTTTTCCTCGTTTTCACTCCATGGATCATTTTGTGGCAGAAAACTACATGTACAATAATAACAACTCTCTTTCTGTTACTAAAAGTATATTATATCTGCCCTAATAACCGTCAAAAATCATCACAGAACAGCAGCAAGGCCCAAACCACAGCAGCAGCTGAAACGTGTACAGTATCTATAGATAGAGCTAGCGAGTTCACTAACGTCAGGTTCATTTGCATTAATGAGCTGGTTAAGACGACTAGCTAATACATGAGTGTAGCATTCTGTTCATTTTAGCATTAGAGAGATATTGGGTGTGCTGATATTCGCGTCCATAGATTGGATTGCAAGTACTGCTGCAGAGGAAAAACCCCCACTTTAGTTCATATTAAGCATCAACTAACTAATTAAACATCAACTCTCACTTTAATCAGCCCTTTTAATATCACTAGCCCGACGGTTAATGAACATCGAGACTAACGATGTAGTTAGGAATTCTTGAGGTTTTGCAGTTTCCCAGTGCAAATAGCAGTCATCAGTATATTTTTAAGATTGGCCAGCCAGCACTTCACACATGAGGACTGTAACATAGATCTGATCTCAGAATTACTGCAAAGTACACCAAAGTTTCTAAAGAGTGATTCCAGTCTGTCTAAAATTCCACACAAAACCAGCCAGAGGCGTGTTTCTCTCTCTGTCTCGAGAGAAGGTGAGTCAAACTGAGCCAAAGTAGTTGTTATCTAATGTTACTCGAGTTATCTAATGCGTTTTCTTTTTTTTTTTACTTAGATGCCACACATTCATATAGGTCTATGCACATGATCGTTTTTAAAGTATTCTGGGTTTAAAATAAACTTTAGAGTACACATTAACAAAGCATAAAGTTGAACAGTAAAACTACACACTATAGCAAAAATATTGTTGACACATCTATTAACCGATGTTCGTTTAAATCCGAACTATATAATGAACATCTACATGAACTCAATTCCACATAAATTAGCATCGTTTAGATTACGGCATTTTACTAAATATTGATAATGACCCAAGGTTCTGGGTTACTGATCGGAAGGTCAGGAGTTCAAGTTGCCACTGTTGGGCCCTTGAGCAAGGCCCTTAACTCTCTCTGCTCCAGGGGGCGCTGTATCATGGCTGACCCAAACTTCCTAACATGCAGGGATATGTGAAGAAAAGAATGTCACTGTGCTGTAATGTATACGTGAACAATAAATGGTTAATGAACATTTTGTTTAATTTAACATAATGGCTTCCGCACACTATTATTCGTCAGCTTATAAAATAGCACTTGATCCAGCACATCTTATTATTTCGCACGATGAAATGGAAGTGGCAGGGTGAAAAGTCGACTCGCTTTAAGGTCAGAATCGCTCATGAGTATATCCGTAATTACGTCTGATGTCCGAATCGCATGTGCACAGATTCAGTGTTAACTCTTTGCTTACCAGCTTATTATCTATCCATTCATCTTACTCCATCTTACTCTGCTTACTCCTTTATCAGGGTCACGGGGAACCTGGAGTCTATCCCAGGGATCATCGGGCACAAGGTGGGGTACACCCTGGACAGAGTGCCAGTCCATCACAGGGCACAATCACATACACACTCACACACACATTCATACACTACGGACACTTTAGACACGCCCATCAGACTACCATGCATGTGTTTGGACTGGGGGAGGAAACCGGAGTACCCGGAGGAAACCCCTGACACACGGGGAGAAATGCAGACTCCACACACACATGGCTCCGGCGGGACTCGAACCCCGGACCCTGGAGGTGTGAGGCGGATGTGCTAACCACTAAGCCTCCGTGCGCCCCGGCTTATTATACTGATTATTATTAGAACCTTAATATATTAATACTGCACCTTGGTGCAAGTCTTGGAAGACTTGTTGACTTGCTGCTTTGCTGAGATAAAGCAGGGAAAGAAAAAAACCCCAATTTCTTCTAAATTGTATTTCCGACCTTTGCGGCATGTCATCATCAGCATGTAGTTTTCGCAGTGGTTCGACAGATTTGCTTTAAACGTTGTTGTAAATCAACAACGTCCTTCATCAAAGTCACTGAGCAGACTGTGCTTTATATCAGACATCTCCAAAAACGAGACCAATCAAAGGTTGTAAAATTGAGCTTTGTACTGATGAGAGCGAGACAAGTTCCCCCCTCCCCTCTCTCTCTCTCTCTCTCTCTCTCGGTCCATCTCAGAGGGGTTTTAAAGAGCAGACAGCAGCAGATGTGGGTGGTTAGACGTCAAATACACCCAAAAGAGCTCCTTCTCAATCAATCCCACCCTCGCAAACCTGATTACAACACTTCACAGACGCCTGCAACTGCCACTTACTGAAAGGAAGAAAGAGCATCAAGAGAGCTTCCTGGCTCTACTTCTACCAGGGTTAAGCAGCAAGGTCATTTCAAGGCAGTGCAGAGGGATGTGGGCTGACAAAAAAAAAAAGAAACGAAATAAAGCACGGCGCTGTGGAGAAGAATCAGGGGGAAAGTCTTTTTTTCAGTGGATGGAATCTAGGACAGCGTGAGCAGGCATATCACTGCAGGAGGCGGTAGCGTTGCTATAGAGAACTGCACGAGGAGAGCGTGTGATGGTCATACAGCATCCTGTGGATCATCAGGCGCGGTTCCACGTGAGACACCAGCCCTGATCGATGCTGCTGATTTTCCACAGTGCGTCTCTGATCGTACAGCAGCGTGACCAGCATGCGGATAAATAATAAATATAAAAAAAAATCAAGCAAGGAAACTGAAGATAATATGGAACGATATGACGTATGAAATGCTAATCGGCTATTTCAAGCTAGCGTGCGCAACAACATGGAGTCAGAAACAGGACATATTGCTTGTCGATAACAATAGCACGATGAATAAAAAAAAGTTTGAAATGGAAATCCCTGCACCTCTATGCAAATACAGTACATCACTATGCAAATTAGGAAAACAGGACATGCCCAGATGTTCTTCTGCCATCCCAACTAACCTAATTACATTGACATTTATTCATTTAGCAGACGCTTTTATCCAAAGCGACTTACAAATGAGACACACTCACACACCAATGGTAGCAGAGCTGCATGCAAGGTGCTAGCTTGCCATCGGGGGCAACTTAGGGTTCAGTGTCTTGCCCAAGGACACTTCGGCATGGGATCACCCGGGCCGGGATTCGAACCACCAACCCTACGATTAGTGGATTAGTGGACAACCCGCTCTACTGACTGCATTCACTATTACACTCACTGGCCACTTTAATAGGCACACGTGCACACCTGCCTGATTTGTGCAATTATCCAATCAGCCAATCATGCGGCAGGAGTGCAAGACATATAATTACGCAGACACGAGAGCTTTTGTTCGCACACAACATCAGAACGACGAGAAAATGTGACTGTGGCATGTGACCTTGTCTTTCTACTGTTTTCAACTATGTTCTATGATAAAAAAAAATACCTCGTGTTGAGGAAAAAGATGCAACAGTTGAATCAGTGTGTGTGTGTGTGTGTGTGTGTGTGTGTGTGTGTGTGTGTGTGTGTGTTTAAAGCCACCTGGTGTTGCAGCTTGAACATAAAATGAAGTGGAGCTGCAGGTGAGGGACGATTTCAAGCGTCTCTCGTCTCTCATCAAAGAGCACTGTTAATGCACATGAAGCGTCAGAAGCAGCTGTCACGACACTGACTCTCCACCTGAGACTTCAAAGCGTATAGTGAAGTGCAACTCAAACACACCCACACTAATCACATTACGTTAGGTAGTCATTAAGAGTTTCCCCACCTCTCGATCTATCTCTGGGTCTGTCTCCAATGTTATGAGTGATAATAGCACAAGGATTTCATTTTCTCCTGCACTATTTAGATCAGCGGTCATCAGCTGGTGGACCCCAGACCCAAAAAGCACTAAATAAATCAAATAATTGTATCCTTCCATCTTCTACCGCTTCCTCCTTTATCAGGGTCACGGGGAACCTGGAGTCTATCCCAGGGAGCATCGGGCACAAGGCGGGGTACACCCTGGACAGGGTGCCAGTCCATCGCAGGGCACAATCACATACACACTCACACACACATTCATACACTACGGACACTTTAGACACGCCCATCAGTCTACCATGCATGTGTTTGGACTGGGGGAGGAAACCGGAGACCCCGGAGGAAACCCCCCATGCAAACTCCGCCCACAAACGGCCCTGGTGGGACTCGAACCCCGGACCCTGGAGGTGTGAGGCGGACGTGCTAACCTCTAAGCCACAAAAGTAATTTTATATTACAAAATAAATATAATAAATATGTAGTAAAGATGATCAAACTGTATGTGCAGTGAAGCATCAGCAGGGGTCTGTGATTCATTTTTTTTTTAAAGTGCACATATTACGCTTTTTCAGATATTCCCGTTCATGCAGCGTGTTCTATACCGAGCTGTTTGTGAATGTTAAAAGTCTGTAAAGTTTCAACAATCAAAGCGCACGACAAACGGAGTCATCGACTCTGAAAACAAGGAATCGATTCTGAACAGCTGAGTCGACTCGTTAGTGATTCCAGACTTTACTTCCTGTACTAACCTACGTAGGTTTGTAACTAAAAGCCCCGCCTCTGGTCTACATCACCTGCTCACTGACAGCGCTAGACCAATCACGACAGACTTTGACGTCTGACCAATCAGAGCAGAGTATGCTCTCTGAAAGGTGGAATTTAGAACGAATCATTTAGAACGGATCATTGAACGAGTCGTTTGTGACACCGGGGGGAAAAGATAACGCTGCAGTTTAAATGACGAGCGCGTTAAAGTGTGTTTTGACCTCGGATGCGTGTAAATCTATCGTATGAGAGCTTTAAAACCAAATTAGGTACGTTTCAAATCCACAATCGGTGCTTTAAATAAAATACAAAACTCAACAATCAAAACCAATTCAGTCTAAAAATAAAAGCTCATTTAGATTGTAGTGGTGAACAGTTCTGGAGGAAAAAGCATTAAATAGTAAACATAATTACAAAACAAAACAGAATTCCGTTTAAATTATTCAATCATTCGTGAATTCACTGTTAGCCGTTTCATCGTTACATCTTTTCCAAGCATGGAATTTGACATAATCGGACCCTTTTAACTGTATTTCTAGCCGAATACTTCTGATTTAGATGTTTAACTTGATCGTTGAGTTATAAAATCACTGAACAATTAACGAATTAGTTTAAAGTCAGAAGACACGAGGCATCGTCTCTCGTTAAAAATCGTCCTTTTTCCTTTCTTTTGAAAATATTTCATTCAGCGCTGGTTCACTGAAATCAAATTTTAGACTCTGTATTGTCTGCCAGCGCTGCGCCGCTAAATGAAGCCTTTATAGTTCATGACTGTGCTGAAACAGGGACAATAGTCACGCTCCCTCACTGTGAGTTTCTCAACGGCGCCATTCATTCACCAGAACTCCTCGTTCTCCTTCTGGACTGAAAGGCGAAGAGGAGACACGAGATTACGTTCATGTAAATGCCTGCCTGTAAGGCATAAACCATACACACACACACACACACACACACACATACACACACACACACACACACACAACACACACACACACACACACACACACACACACACACACACACATACACACATCATACACACACACACATACACATACACAGACATACACATACATACACACACACACACACACATACACACACACACACATACACACCTACACACACACACACACACTTATTTTCAGAGAAGAATTCTCTGTAAACGAAGACCGATTAGCAGCAATCTACAATCACAAGCACATAAATGCCACAAACTCTTGCCTGCAAATCTCTCTCTGTCTCTCCTCTCTCTCCTCTCTCTCTCTCTCTCCCCCCCCTTTCTCTCTCTCTCTCTCTCTCTCTCTCTCTCTCCCAGTCAGTGCAAACAACTTCATCTCACTCGTACTTCCTAAAAATATCACCTGATTAAGTAAATAATGAATGAAGAATGAATTTCTGCGGCCTGGAGCCACGATTATGTTTAAGCTGTACAGCCTCATGTCCGCAGGCCGTAAGCACGTAATCAAACGGGTTCCGCTTTCGACGAGGAAATTTCACACGACGTAGAGGATAATCCACGTCCCTGAGGGAGCGTCCCGAAAAATCATTATAATCAAATCTATTCAGTCATAACAAAAGCACACATGTTAATCAACAGCTGAAATAAATTGCCTCTCACTCCTGGATGGCGGTTTAGTGTCATCATTCATAATTGAAAGCAAAAAAAACCCCAGCGAATGGTTAGCTTTGAAACACCTGAAGGTCAGACACGACGTTTGAGCCGCTGTCTGCTCCGAGTGGAGGGCCAGCGCTGACAGCTGGAAGATGTATTTCTTAAAGGGAATGTAATGACAAGGCTGTCAAGCTCCCTGAAGAAGAGTGCAGCGTAGCAGCCACAGCATATTTCCTCGTTTCGGTCAGAATACACCACACGGTAATGACGTGGCCATGTGGCTAAACTAAATATCAAAGAGCATTCGCTGGTCCACTGACCGGCTTTCTGTCCTGTCCTGTATAGAACAGTGGATCCCAGACATGCAGAGATCCTTAGAGGAGCGTGTGTAACAAGATTCTTATACCTGCTGAACTATAGCAACTGATCTTTATATCTCTCTCTTTTATAGAAACTGATCTTTATATCTCTCTCTCTCTATCACCGATTAGTCGAGACCGACCTTTGGTCACTTTATGGGTCATCACGCATTTCATCGATGCATTTCGGCAGAAGTAGTCGGGTAGTTTGCCATTGCTTTCCCCATCCCTCCCCATTTATCCGGGCTTGGGACCGGCGTGTAGCTGCTGCCAGTCACACGGCTGGGTATACACACACTCACACACACATTCACACACTACAGACATGCCAATCAGCCTACCATGCATGTCTTTGGACTGGGGGAGGAAACCGGAGTACCCGGAGGAAACCCCCGACGCACGGGGAGAACATGCAAACCCCGGACCCTGGAGGTGTGAGGCGAACATGCTAACCACTAATCCACCGCATGCCCCAATCTTTATATAGAACACAATAAATGAGTGGTTCTCAAAGTGGAC
>JAFFST010052932.1:35193-37693 GCA_022414735.1 Noturus placidus
GGGCCGGGATTCAAACCACCAACCCTACGATTAGTGGATTAGTGGACAACCCGCTCTACCGCCTGAGCCACAGCCGCCCCATTTACTAGTCTAGATCACTGTTACGCATAACAGAGCTTTCGGTAGGTTTTAAGGCTTGTTAGTTACATTTCAAACACTACACTGTGCTCTATGAATTTAAATGTGGCTTGTCTGAATGCAACAGCCAGTAAGATATCAAAATATTAGTGTACCAAATCCATCTCCGATATTTCTAAATTAAATTGTAGAATAAATGAATGAAACAAAAGAGTAGACTGTGAGTTTCTTTCACAAGATTATTTGTAAACCATAGGGATCTCATGTAGGGTTAAAGCCCGATGGTTTGGGACCCCCAGGCGGAGATGTACCAGATTTTGTTGTGGCACATAATTGTTGGTTTTTGTATATGTTGAGAAGGTACGTTGAGAATGTATTCATATTCGGTCACCTACATCCCTATACGTTAGCCAATGTTTCAGTGTAGTGGCAAAGCAAAATCCCACAGCTTTTGAGTGGAAAAGCTGAAGTACAAGCTGTCATTGCAGAGCTGTGCAGAAATTCATCTTTATGTGTCACACCCAGCCACGTCTCCTTTTGAAGGAGGCACAAAAGAGCAATCGTAAACAAGCTGTAAAATGCACACTGCTCAGCCCAGAAAGGAAAGTCATGAAAGTCGCGAAAGTCATCAAAGTCGTCCTGAGGCTTTTTGAGGTTACTGAACTGGAAAAAGTCTTGTAAGGTCTGAAACGCACAAACACTGCTGGATATTATAGTATGATCATGAAGCATATGGGATCTCCAGCTCCAGCAGGATAGACTCAATTTTACATCATAGATGCGAGCTGAATCCCAAATACATGGAGAACAGCAAAAATCATCGCCAAGAAGCTACCAACTGATCTCTACAGTCCACATCTAATGTAGAGTTAGATCATGGGAGTTCATCACAATATTTCCACACATCTTTCCACTGGTATTACAGTACTATGTTGAGAATGGCTTTCAGGACACTGGCTTGCAGCCTATAAAACTGGACAGTTAAAGACTGCAACAACGTCGTCTGGTCTTTGTCCAATTCATCTCGAGCCTGTGTCCACTGTAATCTCAGATTCCTGTTCCTGTTCAAGAGTCAACAGAAATCCACTACATATTTGGTGGACAGAAGAAATGGAGGAGGCTCTTAACCTTCAACTGCTCAGCTCAGTGCTTGGGTTGAAACCATTAGTGCTGGATGTTGGATTGAAACACCAGGACAGCTGTACACTAGTCCTGTCTGGACCAGAACAGCTCTACACTAGTCTTGTATGGACCAGAACAGCTCTACACTAGTCCTGCCTGGACCAGAACAGCTCTACACTAGTCCTGTCTGGACCAGAACAGCTCTACACTAGTCCTGTCTGGACCAGAACAGCTCTACACTAGTCACAATTTAAAAAAAAAGTCCATTTAGTGTCTCTTAACATTCCTGTGTTTTCCGAACGGCTTCTGCAGCTCTAGCCTACTTCACCAATTCTAATTACATGTCCAAGAACATCTTCATCGACTGAGTCGTTGACTGACTCTGTAGTCAACGAGGACATCTACAGACTGATCCACCCGGAAACATTTCCAAAAATACAAACAAACAAAAAGAAACGAGGCATAAATAGCCAACCCCACCCACTGTGTGAGCGGAATATGAAATAAAATAAAAAGAGTCAAAGCAATCGCCTTTATTGTTATTTAGTGATTATGACGTTCTGGCATGTAGCAGACGATAATGCTAAGTTTGCGCTAATTAGCGATGACCTGGAGAGGACCAGTATGGTTCGGCTGTGACATCTCTGTGATGAGGGTTAATTACATTTCAGCCTTGTATCCTGACCATTTCAAAGGAAGGCCTCCTGGGTTCCGACATCGACACACTGCCACTTAAGAGCCAGAAAAACGCGTCTCTGTGGATTAATGCGCTCTCTGTGAGAAAGCCAATTACAGCCAACCTTAACCATCATTAAGAAAGTCACACATCAGATACCGGAAACAGGAAATGAGTTACACTGCAAACGTCTCCAGCGTCCACGTGTATACAGTCGTTCATTTTTATCTTTTAAAGTGGAACAAATTAAAGACACCGCAACGTAACAGTTGTTCGTTTCCATTCATTAAATATCACGTCACTGTCGTTTAACATGACATAAATAATACAATTCCGCCTCGACGTTTCAACTTAATCCGATTAGCTCTCTCGAACACGGTCTCTGCACTTTTAATTACATTTACATTTACATTTATTCATTTAGCAGACGCTTTTATCCAAAGCGACTTACAAATGAGACACACTCACACACCAATGGTAGCAGAGCTGCATGCAAGGTGCTAGCTTGCCATCGGGGGCAACTTAGGGTTCAGTGTCTTGCCCAAGGACACTTCGGCATGGGATCACCCGGGCCGGGATTCGAACCACCAACCCTACGATTAGTGGATTAGTGGACAACCCGCT
>JAFFST010052932.1:42693-46918 GCA_022414735.1 Noturus placidus
ATCACTCCTTATTAGAGAGTACTTGATCATTCGAATTCAAGTTCCAATCGGGAAAGCACAAAAGAGTGTGCTTCATCCTCACAAAAAGAAAGAAAGAAAGAAAGAAAGAAAGAAAGAAAGAAAGAAAGAAAGAAAGAAAGAAAGAAAGAAAGAGTAACGGCCGTGGATATTAGGGTGTTCACAATAAGACAATGGGCAGGAGGAAATGATGAGCGTGACACAAGAAGCAAGCATCGCTTTACAGGAGTGGAATTAGACAACAGAGAGCAGGGGCATGAACAAAAAGAAATAAATACTTTATTATTATTATTAGTAGTAGTAGTATTATTATCATTAATAATAATATCTTCAAAATCTTCAACCGCTTACTCCTTTTCAGGGTCACGGGGGAACCTGGAGTCTATCCCAGGAAGCATCGGGCACAAGGCGGGGTACACCCTGGACAGAGTGCCAGTCCATCGCAGGGCACAATCACATACACACACACATTCATACACTACGGACACTTTAGACACGCCCATCAGCCTACCATGCATGTCTTTGGACTGGGGGAGGAAACCGGAGAACCCAGAGGAAACCCCGACACAAGGGGAGAACATGCAAACTCCGCCCACACATGGCCCCGGCGGAACTCGAACCCTGGACCCTGGAGGTGTGAGGCGGATGTGCTAACGCCTGTATATATTCACCCCTACCTTCTGTACACTGCGTCATCCCTTGCATAGCTGTACATGACATCTATACAATGTCTATTTAGGGCGGCTGTGTCTCAGTCGGTAGAGCGGGTTGTCCACTAATCCACTAATCGTAGGGTTGGTGGTTTCGAATCCCGGCCCAGGTGATCCCATGCCGAAGTGTCCTTGGGCAAGACACTGAACCCTAAGTTGCCCCCGATGGCAAGCTACCAGGGTATAGGGTTGGTGGTTCGAATCCCGGCCCGGGTGAACAAATGACACTCCTGGCACTAAATCGTTCCTTCTCACCTCCAGCAGTCAGGAAAAAGAACAGTTAATAGAGTCGGCTACTTTTATCACTACAATTAATCAGACACTTTGGAGAGCTTTACAGGAACGTGTTCACTTCCGTGCCTATATTACAGTTAAAAGTGCGTTCTCGTCACATTCTAAAACACTTACTGTACAATCGGTCTTCGAGATATTCTCCCAGGGGTCTCGCCACCTCCACCGGCCTTTATTACACCAATTATTAGCCGCCACACTACTGCGTCTTATAAGTATCCTCAAAGAGTCAATTTCTGCTACATTTCACACTGATTTAAGCTGGAAATCAGAAAGTGGGGACTGGCACCCTGTCCAGGGTGTACCCCGCCTTGTTCCCGATGCTTCCTGGGATAGGCTCCAGGTTCCCCCGTGACCCTGAAAAGGAGTAAGCGGTTGAAGATGGATGGATCAGAAAGTGGCTCATTATTACTGGACTGCTCTTGGTGCCTTAATTTGGTGTGAATAATTTGAGCTGGGCGATATGATGATTATAATACCGGTAGTTTGATAAATCATGCGCAATATACCTTTCTGATACGAGTACAAACTGAACGTAACTCATCTAAGCAACTAGTTTCTTTAATAAAGTCTTAAATTTTCTACATTATTAGTTCTTTCCAGTGTTAAACAACAATTTATTATTGTTTTTTAGACATTTTTAATAGGAAATCTATATATCATATAATCCATTCATCTTCAACCGCTTACTCCTTTTCAGGGTCACGGGGAACCTGGAGTCTATCCCAGGAGGCATGGGGCACAAGGCGGGGTACACCCTGGACAGAGTGCCAGTCCATCACAGGGCACAATCACACACACACTCACACACACATTCATACACTACGGACACTTTAGACACGCCCATCAGACTAACATGCATGTGTTTGGACTGGGGGAGGAAACCGGAGTACCCGGAGGAAACCCCCAACACACGGGGAGAACATGCAAACTCCGCCCACACACGGCCCTGGCAGGACTCAAACCCCGGACCCTGGAGGTGTGAGGCGGACGTGCTCACCACTCATACATCATAATGTGTATTCTACTTCTGATTTAAATCCTTATTCGGTCCAAATTGAGTTTAATGTCTTGTTTACAATGTCCATGCTCATCCTCGCTACAAATCATCAGAAAGACGCATTAAACGAGCATGTTCATGTTCTGTTCTAAATATATCGGGCGGCTGTGTCTCAGTCGGTAGAGCGGGTTGTCCACTAATCCACTAATCGTAGAGTTGGTGGTTTCGAATCCCGGCCCGGGTGATCCCATGCCGAAGTGTCCTTGGGCAAGACACTGAACCCTAAGTTGCCCCCGATGGCAAGCTAGCACCTTGCATGCAGCTCTGCTACCATTGGTGTGTGAGTGTCTCTCATTTGTAAGTCGCTTTGGATAAAAGCGTCTGCTAAATGAATAAATGTAAATATTCATATTTCGCCATTTATTTATTTATTTATTTATTTATTCATCACGCATTATGAATTGTTAAAAATGGTGCATTAAAAGTCGTGTTCATAACATGATATATCACCAAGCCAAATGTGTGTATTCATTAGTCATTGTACATGTGGCATATGGTCAAGTATTAAAGCTCATCATGTTATGAATGTATTCATGGTTATTAAGAAGATAAAGTGTTAGCGCTTTTGAGAAATAAACACCTGAAATGAGCGAAATGTCTACAAATAGGCTTTACAATCAAGAAATATTCATATTATTATTTTTATATAAGGACCGGCTGAAGAAGGCGTAAGAAGAAAGCGTGTCCCATGCTCCTGAGCATGAGAGTGGAGGTAAACAGGTTGACCTGGAGGAGATGTTTTACAGCCAGAAAAAAAATGAAACAAGTTCTGTTATTACATTTCAGATTGGTAAGAGGACTCGGGGCAGTACACCATGCACAGCTTTATTACCACTGGTCTTGCCGAGTGGCGTGCAAGCACTTAAGAGGAAATGACATCTCAATTTTGCTCCATCGCATGCACCTGAGCTGCACCTGGGTTCTCAGGAGCGGTACAAATTCAACACTGGAACGAGGGTTTGTTGCATCAGGATGCTGCTTATAACAGTGGATATTGTCTCAAAGCAGCGTTACAGAAACATATAAACACAGGATTGAGATTTTAAGCGTGTGAATTTATCCCTATTGAGTGAGCTGGTGGTGAGGGAAAACTCCCTGAGATGATATGAGGAAGGAACCTTGAGAGGAGCCGGACTCAGAAGGGAACCCGTCCTCATCTGGGTAACAACGGAGAGTGTGAAAGTAAAAGAAAGTTCATTATGGTGTTTATATGAAGTATGTTTGTTGATCTAGTCCACTGTTTACTAAAGAAGACCTGAGTGTAAAACTGTATGTGGTGATTGCAGTCCTAAGGCCATCGCAGCAACCCGTAGTCCCAGCAACCACAGCGAGAAAAAAAGGAATTACTTGTCAAATTGTGTGCACTCGAAAAGAAAAGACAACGCAAACAATATTTACCACAGCACAGAAAACATCTCGAGTCCTTCAGCTCTAGAAGTCAATATCAAAATGAAATAGGAACGCAGTTATCTTCACTGTCCAAACAAACTACGTCAACTAGTCGGGCCGTGAAAAAATACAGCAAGGTGGACAGTAAATAAAGCAACAAAATGTATTTTGTACGTGTGAAAATATTTCAGACTAGATAAAACCGATTCACTGGTCATCTGCGCAAGTTTTAACGGGCCGCTGGAACTTAAAGAGTAGAGGTATGTGCATGATTGCCTTTAAATTCCTATTCTCGGGACCATCCTGAAACACCTCCTGGTACTGTACTGAAATGACTCCAGGTACTCTACTGAAACACCTCCCAGTACTGTACTGAAACACCTCCTGGTACTGTACTGAAACACCTCCTGGTACTGTACTGAACTGACTCCAGGTACTGTACTGAAACACCTCCAGGTACTGTACTGAACTGACTCCAGGTACTGTACTGAACTGACTCCAGGTACTGCACTGAAACGACTCCAGGTACTGCACTGAAACACCTCCCGGTACTGTACTGAACTGACTCCAGGTACTGTACTGAACTGACTCCAGGTACTGTACAGAAACACCTCCTGGTACTGTACAGAAACACCTCCTGGTACTGTACTGAAACACCTCCTGGTACTGTACTGAACTGACTCCAGGTACTGTACTGAAACACCTCCAGGTACTGTACTGAACTGACTCCAGGTACTCTACTGAAACACTACCGAGT
>JAFFST010052932.1:73412-89912 GCA_022414735.1 Noturus placidus
TTTTATATCTTTATGTTTGAGGCCTGAAATGTGGCAAAAAGTCGAACAGTTCAAGGGGGCCGAATACTTTTGCAAGGCACTGTATACACACTTGCTATTGTGTACACAGTCCATAAAGTTCATAAAATGTTCTTCTCCCCTTTTTTTGTCCACACCAAGTTTGTGCAGAGGCCTTCAACCCAGATGATGATGATGAAGAGGACAAGGAGCCCAGGGTGAGAGATTGTTGATATTTGTGGTAAAACTGTGACATTGCTGTGATGCTGTGGCTACACAATCATTGATGCAAAACAGTGAGGCTTACAGCCAAGCTACTTTTCTCTACATTTGTGTAAAAAACAAAAAAAACTTTTTTTTCCTAAATGTTCTTGGTGTCATTGCAGGTGACTTACCCAAAAACAGATGAACAGAGACAAAGACTACAGGAGGCCTGCAATGACATACTTATTTTTAAAAATCTTGACCAGGTAAAGGCATTTTTTAAATTGTTCACTTTTTGCTTTGCATCTTGCCTCCTTTTTGTCATGTTCTCTATTGTATATAATTACATTTTAGTTAAGGTGCTCAAAAATCCACTAAAGATTTTAAAGTGATAAATCTGGCTTGGTAATACCCCATTTTATATTGGCTAATTGAAAGGCTGTGTGGGAGGATGAATTAAATAACAAAAAAAAGTGAATAATGGCTTAGTGGTTAAGGCTCTGGGTTACTAATCAAAAGGTTGAGGGTTAAAGTCCTAACTGCCATAAATCTGTCTACTCCAGTATTATAGCTGACCCTAATTTCCTAACAAGATTTTGTAATTTCAGAAGAATTTCATTGTAATGTATTGTATATGTAAAAAATAAATTTAAAAAATATATTTTTCCAAGCGCTGACCATCACAGGAAAAAAAAAACTGAATTTAATCACTTTTTAATTATCACTGTAAAACTTTTTTTGTAAAGTGTTATATTTGACACGTCATTATAGAAAAATGTCATGGAAATTTTAGGTCAATATTGGCTCAAGGCCAAAAACTGATAGTCCTGTTTTTGACCATTTAGGCATCCTTAATAAATATACTTAATTGATGTTAAATATATACTTGTCTAATGTTAGCCAAGTTAAACAAACCTTGATATATTTTATTTAACATTAGTGAACTCTGAACATTCTCTGTTTACCTTGGCAGACAGTGAGTATGATTCATATGTCAATTGCCTCATCGCTTGTTTTATTGGGCAGAAAGAGACTGCTCTTTTTGCTTTATTTTTAGTGATAATCTGTACTAATGTAGTCTGAAAAATATTTTAAAATTTGTAAAGAATGATAGATCTGGTTTTACTGGTATAATCAGCATAAACATCACTGGACATTGTAATATTTTTCATTTATTCATTTAGCAGACGCTTTTATCCAAAGCAACTTACAAATGAGAGCACACTCACACACCAATGGGAGCAGAGCTTCCATGCAAGGTGCCAGCTTGCCATCGGGGGCAACTTAGGGTTCAGTGTCTTGCCCAAGGACACTTCGGCATGGGATCACCCAGGCCGGGATTCGAACCACCAACCCCACAATTAGTGGATTAGTGGACAACCCCGCTCTACCGACTGAGCAACAGCCGCCCTATATTGCACAAACCTACTAAGTGACTAAATCACAATTACAAACACCACAACACAGGGTATATTAAGTTCACTGCCATCTAATAGCATACATCAGCTGTAAAAGTAAACTTTAATATGTGAGATTTTAAAGCAACAAGTCTAAAGAGGCAAAATGTTATTTAATGATTTAAAGGGAACAGTCTCAAAATCAGCAGCAGGGGTGGGTGATATGACAACAATCAAATATCAATACTTGATATTTCTATGATATGCATCATACCGAAACCAGCTGCTACCACATTTTGTAGTTTTTATTTACTTTATTATTATTTACTTAATTGTTATTATATCATCATATCACCCAGCCATATTTCATTGATTTATTCGTCTTTAGTCAGCAAGTTGTTATGCCAGTCCATCACAGGTCTCCATGCGCACACACATTCACATACTCATTCACACACGGGGAAATTTAGCACAACCTACTGAGATGTTTTTGGGAAGTAGTTTATGAAACCAAACAGCCTGGAAGAAAACCTGCGTGTACCCATGGAGAACATGCATACCTCCACATAGCAGGGCTGGACTGGGGCAAAAATTCAGGCTGGGAGAATCACACCCACCCAGGCGAACTCATACATCCACAGCAAATTTTGAGACCACTGACCCAACTACTGTTGTACACTCACCGAACAGTTTATGACGGACCCCTGCCTATTTATTCAAATATCTAATCAGCTGATTATAAAGCTGGATCTCAGTGCATAAAATCATTCAGATTCATGTCAAGAGCTTAAGTTACTGTTAAGATCAAACATCTGAATAGGAAAAAAGTCTAAGTGACTTTGGCTGTGGCATGGTTGTTGGTGCCATACAGGGTGGTTTTAGTATATCAGAAACTGAAAATCTCCTGGAAATTTCTGAGATGACATTCTGTAGAGTGAACATAGAATAGTGTGAAAAACAAAAAATATCCATTGTGCACCAGTACTGTGACTGAAAACACCATGTTAATGTGAAGTGTCAAAGGAAAATGGACTGGTTTAAGCCGACAGGAAGGTTATAGAAAGTAAAAAAAATAACCACTCGTTACAACAGATGTGAGCAGAAATGAATTGTAGAATGAATTGTAACAAGAAAATATGTTCAATTGTATAGCCTAATAATGCCAATTGTGCAGCCATTAGCAGTTTTACCTTATAGACTTATATGGGATATGTTGGTCATGTAAATCATTAGGTGCAATAATTGCTTTGTATGGTCATATAATAGCCAGGAAATATGAGGCAGCTATACAGAGTGTGCTATATGGTGCAAATGCATCTCATATTACAGGATGAGAATGCCCCTCATATAGTCCGCTAAAATTATTCAGAAATGGTTTGAAAAACACCAGGATAAGGTCAAGCACCTTCTATGGCCTCCCTAATCACACAATTTAATCAAAAAGTATTTATGGGAAGTTCAGGAGCACAAATTTTATCCCTCAATAACCGGGAAGCTTTTCGTCTTAAAGAAGAACTACAAAACATTTAGGACTTGTATTCTAAGAATTAATGCCGTTTTGGTTCATTTTTAGGTCCTTTCCTGCCTTCCATTCCTTTTTAGATATTGTTATATTTGCACATGTTTCGATGTTAGGAATGTACAGTGATGCTTGAAAGTTTGTGAACCCTTTAGAATTTTCTATATTTCTGCGTAAATATGACCTAAAGCATCATCAGATTTTCACACATGTCCTAAAAGTAGATAAAGGGATCTCAATTAAAAAATGAGACAACAGTATTATACTTTGTCATTTATTTATTATACTGTACAAATATACTGTATTTTATGTGGTAAATGTGTGTGATGTTGGCTGATATGCCACAGATCATACATGTGAACGTAGGAGACAGCTCAGAGTTTAGAAACTTCAGAATTTTAAGAGCAGAGTTTCAAATTTTCCCATCAGAGTTTAACAGCGCATTTTAGAAGCCTGTTTGTAAAGTAAATCTAGCATCATGTCAGTGTATAATGTGTTTGCTATTATATTGTCTTTGTAGGAGCAAATATCTCAAGTTCTGGATGCCATGTTTGAGAAGAAAGTTTCTGCTGGGGAACACATCATTGATCAAAATGATGACGGAGACAACTTTTATGTCATTGAAAGGTGGGGATCACATGATTTCCATTTCATTAGCAACATGTGATTATATCATTTACTCAATGTTGTATTAAATTGCTTCATGCATCCAGAGGGACTTTTGACATCCTTGTGAAGTCAGAGGGCACCACAAGAACAGTGGGCTCATATGACAACCGTGGGAGTTTCGGGGAGCTGGCACTGATGTATAACACCCCACGCGCTGCCACCATTGTTGCTACCTCACCTGGCGCCCTGTGGTGCCTAGTAAGTAACCCCATGAATTATTCATATTGTTTTTGGTCAAATGTAAAAAGTGCTCTGTTGGTGTAACTTCTAGCTCCCTCTTCTATACTGATGATATTCCAAAGACCCACAAACCAATGAGAACACTGAAATCATACAACCCCAATTCCAACAACGTTGGGACGATGTGTTAAATAAATGCAATTAATGAATGCAAAACAGTATACAATGATTTGAAAATCTCATAAACCCATATGTTATTCACAATCGAACACAGAAATCATATCAAATGTTTAAACTGAGTAAATGTACATTTTAAGTTTAAAATAGGGTCATTTTTAATGTGGGGACGGAGCAACAAAAGGCTGGAAAAGTAAGTGTTACTAAAAAGAAACAGCTGGAGGTTAATTGGCAACAGGTCAGTAAAATTATTGGGTATAAAAAGAGTAGCTTAGTGAGGCAGAGTCTTTCAGAAGTAAAATTGGGCAGGGGTTCACCAATCTGCGAAAAACTGCATCTACAATTTGTGGAACAATTTCAGAATAATGTTCCTGAACATAAAATTACAAAGACTATGAATATCACATTATCTACAGTACATAATATAATCATGACACATTACCTAAACTTAAGTAAGTAAAACATAGATGCAATTAATTACAAATGCATAAATAGTGCCTATAGGTAAGAGATTAACATGGTAAGAAAAAGTGAAGACATAGTGAGTTATATGCAGGTTATCAGCTCATGAACTCATACTCAGCTCATACTTTATAGAACTCCATTGGGTCCCAGTGGTAAATTCAAGATTTATAACCATTTAGGGATAATAAATGCATTATTAAATAAATGCATTACTTAGATTTTAACCATAGGCAACGCTTCAATGTTTGTTGTTGCAGGACCGATTGACATTCAGAAGGATCATTGTGAAAAACAATGCCAAGAAGAGGAAAATGTATGAAGCTTTCATAGAGACCCTTCCACTGCTCACATCTTTGGAGGTCTGAACCATTTTCTTTTTTCTACAGTGTGTTTATAAACAACAATACAGGAACACTTTTAACCATTTATTTCCTTTCAGGTCTCAGAAAGAATGAAGGTGGTGGATGTCTTGTCGTCCAAAGTGTTCAACGATGGAGAGCGGATCATTGCACAAGTTAGCTCTATTCTCATGACCTCCAAACATACAGATTGTTACCATTTAGTAAAGTTAGCGGTACTGCCTGTTACAGAATGGCACACAACAGTATGATTCAATGTTGCATTACATGTAACCAAATATTACAGCTTATAATGTAGTCCAATAATTTACATATTTTTCTCCAGGGTGACCTGGCAGATTGTTTCTACATAGTAGAGTCAGGTGAGGTTAGAATCACCATGAAGAGGAACCGGGTAAGTTTTCATAATGGAAGCAATTTTGTTTATTATAAAATGTTCTCTGATTCTGGCTAATTCTGTTCATCAGGCAACAAACTGAAGCAAAATGAATTGCGGATAAATAATAGTATCTACTATGCTTTATATGATAAATAAAGTGATTCTGCATATTTATGCAGAAACATTATTGTCGTGCTCCTTTTCATTGTAGACATTTATTTTGATTCAGACCTATTTCAATTTTATTAATAGAAAGTATCTTTAGGAGACTTGTAATGAAAAAAGGTGTTTTTTGATTATCTACTTCATCATGAAGTGTTCAGGATTGTGTCATCACTACCTTTACCACACAACACAACAGGTGACAAGCACAAAATTTGTAAAAAGAAAACGTGTTTACTGACTGAAGAATATTGCTGTGTGTTAATAGGTATTTAGATACTCCTAGTGAAGCAGGTTGATTAACTAAGTCAGGAGTGTTAAATTAAAAACTCATAATTGTAGAAGACTTGTCAGTGTGGCATTGTTTCCCTTAGAATACATGTGAATATTATACTGCAAAAATAGTTAAATTATTTTATTATATTTTGGTTAAAACAAAATTAATAAGTAATTTTGAAACTTTACTTTTGACACTTTCATGCATTTTTCTCTAGTTTGTCAATTTAATGTGTGTCTCATAAATATGACACCCTGCCATTTTGGAATAGACATATTTGGAGGTTTTACTGTGCCACTGTCCTGTTACAATTCCCTATCAGCCTTTCTGGGAGATTAAATGATGGTAAGGAATTTGTGTATAGAATTGATATTGGGATGTCTGTTTGCAGTTGAAAACAGATTCAGAACATGAGGAGATAGACATCGCCACATGCACTAGAGGGCAGTACTTTGGAGAATTATCCCTCGTTACAAACAAGCCAAGGGCCGCTTCTGCATATGCCGTGGAAAACGTCAAGTGCTTAGGTAAAACTACTGTCTTTAAAAAATAATTAAATGCACACAGACTGAGCTAGAAACTGGTAGACACTCTCCTATGTCATAATGGATGTAGTATTCTCAATTTCTCTTGAATGCCTTTCACAGTAATGGATGTCCAGGCATTTGAGAGGTTACTGGGGCCATGCATGGACATCATGAAACGCAACATTGCTAACTATGAAGAGCAGTTGATCACCCTCTTTGGCAGTCAGATGGAAATAGATGAGCCAAGTGTATAAAATTCAAAAGAAACAAACAAAAATATCCAAAGTTGCTCCAACGCAACATATTGAAAAGATCAAATAATGGTGAGTACAGGTCTCTCACCATTGTTCAGATGACATATGATCATAACTTTTGAACTTCAAAGTTATTGTTTTGCATCACAAAGTGAAGCTCTGGTGTGTCAGTGATAGTGATTTTTACATGTAGGATAACCTTAACAGGTTACTTAAGGTTTGAAACAAAAGTTTCATTTTCCGTTAGTAAAGTGTTTTGTTATATCGGGAATAAAATGTTTATCCAGCTATTTAGTAGTCATAATTTCTACTGCTGTATTTTATTTTGGAGTGTTACAATAGGATTGTTTTATTTATTTTTTTAAAGTTATTTTTTATTTTTGAGCTCAGGCTTTGGCAGAAAGAAGTTGAAATCTCATGTCACTCATTTGTCATGTATTTCAAAATCTTGTTTATGAATTCTGTACATTTGCGAAGTACAAATGCCAATGTTCTTAATACACCTTAATTACAATATCTTGATTAATTATCTTCACAAAATGAGCAAAAGACCAAACATAAATTTGGGAGTATAATGTGTGTGACTGTATGGGGATGATACGAACCAAAACCTAGTAATTTATTAAAACAGGACATGTGACATTCATATATAAACTTGTAAGGGTTTGATTACAGGAAAAGAAAACATAAATGTGTGTATGCAGATTGCACTTTGCTGTCAGAATCATGAGAAAAGAAAAATTGCACATTCATTTATGCTGTAGTTTAGAATTTTAGTTCCCTCATGAATGAGAAGAATTCATTTAGTATTTTAAAGTACTGGCTCAAGTTTCTGTAGCGTATTTATTGTACATATACATTGTTTTAACATGTATTTATTAACCCCAAGTGTTTCGGAGTGGAATAAGACATATTTAATGTCCTTAAGATAGCTTTCTGTTGCCGAATATTTTTTACAGTGTGTATGTTTTTGTTAAAATGAATAAGAATAATACTGATCAAATATGTTATCGCATATTACTTTATTTTACTCAAATATGCTCATTTGCCTTTACAAGTTTTACTTCTGAACTGCAATATGTGTCACCGGTTGTAGTGCCGTTATCCATTATTCCAATCATTACAGTTACAGAGTCTTTGCTCCACTGGAAAGTAACCACTTTTTACATTTTTCTTCCAATAACATTGATGAGACGAGATTTGTTTATGTCTTCATAACAATGTTGCACCATGACACTGTGTGAAAGTCTACAGCTTTTGTCTCTGAGTAGCCCACCTCAACTGTGTGCTTTCACTGTAGGATTTTCTGTTCATTGTTTTATAAGCAGTACACTCGTTTGAGACTTTAAACGCTAACCTGTGTTTATATTTCTATCACTTATCTGAATCACCATGTTCAAAAGTAGCTCTTTGCATTTCTGCTCCCTATTTAATGACATTCATGTAGAAAGGTCTACTCTTTATGCCAGATGCACTAGTATTATTGTCTGTGATATCATTTTCCATTCAAATAAAATACAATTTTGTATGAAACTGTAGTTGGGAACAAAGCATGCTTTTTTGTATGTCATGAATTAAACTGCACATAATCTGCAGGATTAGGTTATCTGAACTGTAGGTAAAGAATAAACCGGGACAACGTTATAGCTGATTGCTGATACTGATGTTAACAAAGGCGAAAACAAAAGAGAAAGCTGGAGAAAATACAATGACATAGCCAATGAAGTGCACCATCAAATGTAACGGGCATGAAACTCTCACCAATGAAAATAACAATAACAAAACAAGCCACGCCATCTGCAGTGCGCCCAGAGATGACCAATCACGCCTCGAGTACATGATATTGACGTAACTATTGACCAATGAGCGAGCAGGTCTAAAAGTATTCGGTCCAGCCTTCTCTGAGAATGTTAGAGATTCTCGGTAATGGCGACAGGTCTGGTGAGTAAAAACTTAGAGAACGATTACAAAGAAGCAGAACATTAACGTTGATCAGTTGAAATGGGCACAAACGTTTTAATAAACGGTTATTTCTACTCCGGCGATTAGAAAGGTTGTCATTCATTATTTCATTTTCAAATGACAACTATACGTATCGTTAGATCTATTTGTTGTTTTTTTTCCTCATAATGACTTTTGTTGTTTTGCTTGTAGCTGAGCAACCCGTCAGTCATTACAGCCAGCTGAGTTACTTGACTAACCAACTAGTTATACCCAGTGTTAGCAAGCTGTCGTGTTTAAAATGATACCGTTACATATATTACCAAAAATAAATGTTCCTCCATTCATTGCGATACTCGGAAGGGCTTCGAGCGCCATGTCTCAACTTGTTGACATTCTTTTGTTTACAGTTGAGTGAGAAGTAAGGAGCTCTCTGACAGCTCATTGAACACAATATTTAACCAGAATAACAATTATCTGGTTAAACTGGAGCTTTATCTGTGTGAGATGTTGATTTTTGGGGTTTTTTTTTTTTTTTTTTAGGACAAAGACTCGCCGTGTTATTATTGTCGTACTGAAATATATGACTTTGTTTGACTAGTTGAGTAGCTTTTCTGAAATGTCAACTATGGATTTAATCGAGCCTTCGTTTGAGAACAGTCCGAAGAATCTCACTTTTCTCTCTGTTAAGAACCACGTAAAGATATAGACATTGTGTGAACAGCTGATATTTTGTTTGGTCGTGTGTGTACTGGCTTCAAACGGAACTGTTAAGACATATCGGGTTTTTTTTTTAAATCCAAACAAGACATCATCCTCCAACGTTATAGATTTCCGAATCTCAGTACTCGAAATTAAACGTCGTGTTCTATGTCGACTGTTGTTACGCAGTTGGGAATGAATGAGCGCAGCCGCGCATGCGCCAAACTCTCCCAGCATTTATAAACAAGGTTGCGTGCAAGAGGGCCACGTGACCAGGCTGGAAGTCCACAAACAAAGCGATTGCATTTCCTTAATAAAAACCTGTCAGTTCTGTTCAGTTTTGATTTAGGTTTCTTTCAGAATGCGTATTGATATGTCTTCGCTGAGTATTATAAGCTACAGACGTGTTTAAAAGCAGGAGAGAGGTTACTCAATAGCCAGCATGGCCGTCCTTGTTGACATAGTCTTTTTTAAAGAATAAATGTTAAAAAAAATAAAGGCACGTAAAATAAAAAAATTTTACGAGAATAAAGTCATAATATTTTAAGAATAAAGTCAAAATTTCGAGAAGAAAGTCCTAGCATTGTGAGATGAAAGGCGTAATAATTAGAGAATAAACTCGCACTAATACTAGAATAAAGTCCTAAGTTCCAGGTGTTTGGAGTATGGATGGAGTGTATAAGCAGGTCAGTGAATTGAGATTAGTTTGTTGCTGGACCATAGCGGTGAAGTTGGACATTTCGGTGCACATTCGAGATTCGCTCTTTTATTTCTCAAATAAATAAACACACAAACATGGCAAAATGTGTATTTTCTTGCTCTGGAGTGGACAAAAAAGAAAGTAAAAATCTTGTTAATGCACATTTTTGTGCTTTTATTTATTGAGAAATAAAAGAGCGAATGTGAAATCTGTACATGTCCAATATAAAACTAACTTTACCGCGGTGTCACTTTGAATTTATTCTCAAACTATCACGACGTTAATCTCACAATGCTACCTCTTTATTCTCATCATTTTAGCTTTATTTCCTAAGTATTACGACGTTATTTTCGTAATCTTAAATTATTATTAGTATTATTTTTACGTTGCACTAAAACGCAGTCATGAATACGTAATTCTGGTGTTGCTTTAATAAATAATTACTTTATTTTTATCAAGTAAGTTCATTCATTCATTCATTTAAAAGTAATTAAAATCTTACTAAAAATAGTTATTTGGAGTATTATTATTTGTGGTCCATTCCTTATGTTAAGCCTTATTTCCCTTCATATATATTTAGCCTGCTCATGTGACAAGGTGTAATATGGTGTGGGAGTTAAAGACAGTCCCTAAAAGAGTCCAGGATACCGAGACAGAGTGTTCCGGCATGGATGAGGGCTTTGACCTGCTTAAGTGTAACGAAAACCTGCCATCTTTACCAGGCTGTCCCTCTACTGAAGGCCCTACTGAATATGGTGAGTCTATAATTGACTTATTTTCTCAGTCTCTCTGTTTATCAATCAGTCTGTTAATGTAAAATTATGTAATGGCCAAAAATGTATGCATACTGCAAACATTTCTCAAGTTTATTTTTTGACAAACGTGCAGCTGAACTTGTAATTGTGGTGCTGTTTATACAGTCTGTATGGCCTTTATTTAGTTATTTATTTATTTATTTGTTGAATTTATTTATTTATTTTTTAAACCTATTTTACAGATGATTTGCCAGAACTACAGGAAGTGCAGGATGACCAGTCGTCACTAGCAGTGTTCCAGGTGACCGCAGGTGTGTCACACGAAGAGAGACCTGAGCATGGCTGGAGCCCACAATCAGAAAGCAGTAGCATATCCCACACAAACTGGCTCACAGAGCTAGCCAACATCGCCACCAGTCCCCAAAGTCCTTTAGTGCAAAGTGCACCCCACCCCAGGTCAGCAACATGCAGTATGCATGAAGTTCACTGGAGAATGTCGAACTGATTATATATGAGTCATGAAATGGCAATTTCTGTAGAATCTTTAAGAAAAGATTATTTCAAATTTAATATATTTACTACAGCATTATTCAGGACCTTCCACTGTAATTGCTTATTTTTTTTATTCAGTATGCTTCTGAAAGTGTGTCCTATTCGATTTTCTGTGAATACTCAACTGAATCTTTTTGCATTACTGAACATATTCTGTGTCTACAGGTCTTCGCCTGTGCACATCTTTGCCCACAGTAACAGTTTACATTCCTATGCTCGGCCTCCGTTGTCCTCCAGCAGTGCTCCCAGTCTTGCTCGTAGCCACATGAGAGAGCGTCGCCGCACGAGGGTACGGTATTCAACAGCAGATTATAATTGAATAATTAGAACTTATAACACATGGGTTCATGTTTGTGCAATTTTATGATTTCATGATTTGGCAGTTACGTTACAGTCATATAAACATTGTATAAGGTCATGCTGTTTTTGAACTTGTTTTAGGCTAGCAGTGAATCTGAGTCTGGGTTATTCTGTATGTCTTTACTGTCTGATGATGATGACATGGGATGGTCTCATTCCTGGCCCTCCACAGTCTGGCACTGCTTTCTGAAAGGTAAAGGCCATACAAAGCACACATTGTCATATACTTGTACTGACTTTTGACCTTAGGTTACAGATTATGGCCACTAAGATTTCATAAAAAAAGCATAATATTTTTGTAATAAATTCAGGGACAAAAAGGGATTTTTGAGTTCTCTGGGAAACCAAGCTGACCTTTGTGATCTTTTAAAGGTGTTAGCTGAACATCAGCCATTTTATGAATGAGCAGTTGAAGCTGAAGTAGCACCCTCTTCTGTTAGATCTGTGCCACTGCAACATAAAAAAAGAACAAAACAAGAACATGGGTCAAGGGAGGGGTTCAGGCACAGTCATTTAAGTTGTATGTTTTTCTTTCCATCCTCCGATTTTGGGGCATTATTCACCTGGCTAGTTTTAATTGTATTCAGTTTTCCCCTACAGCAAAACTGACAGGCAGATAAAAAATACTCAAGAATTTATATTCATAGACAAACAGCATAAGTGTTTTTTCTACAGGCACACGCCTGCGTTTTCACAAAGGGCCAAATGTGGAATGGCAGGAGGTAGAGGACATGGCTGAGTCTGAGGATGAGTCTGATGATGAAGGAGGCATGCACCTCAGTCCCATTAAAGTAATACAGCCTTTATATGCTTATAAAGTGGTCCTACATATAATTCTGTGTCCAGTGATAACAGAGGAGCTAATAACAAGTCATCCTACTTGAAATTCGTTAGATACACCAGATAACCACCTTAAACATATATTTTGTTTATTTTAAAACATTCATTGAGTTTATTATACAGGGGATTGAGACAGTGTAGTTAAAGGTTGTGTTGACATCGACCTCTCGATTTTACTTTACAGACATATGGATGTGAGGGGTTGAAACTTGTGACTCTGGAGGAGACGGTGTCATTTGGCCAGTCGGTTCTGAAATTAACCTTTGACCCTGGTTCTCAAGAGGCTGGTCTTCTAACTGCTGAGTGCCAATTGGACCATCCATTTTATGTGAAAAATAAAGGTTCATTGACCATACAAAATGTAGCCACTTTTTTTTGCCACAAATGAAGCCTCATCTAAATGCACACCCTTACGTCCTATTCAAAATGTTGATTGTAATTAGCATCATTGCTCTTATGACTGACTGTCTTGTAGTGATTGTTAAATTTAACACACCTAATTTGTGTGCAATGTAGGTTGGTCCTCCTTTTATCCGAGCCTTACTGTGGTGCAGCATGGCATTCCCTGTTATGAAATGCAGGTTGGGGACTTGTGTCTACCTCCAGGACACCGTGATGCCATCAACTGTGATGACTCAACTGTTTTTGACACCTTCAGGAGGTAGACAATGTCATTGGTAGTTCACTAATATCTGCTATGAGGCTATTGGTCAATATCCTTGCTAATGGTAATTTAAGGCAATCTTGTAAGTAGTGTATACACGTGTAGCTGGTGTTCTGTATATAAATGCTCCTAAGGCCTTCAGTTCATTATGTTTCTCCCTGCAGTTATGACTTCACCCCTCTTGACTCATCTGCTGTGTATGTGCTGAGCAGTATGGCACGCCAGCGAAGAGCATCCCAGTCAAGCGGGGGTACTGTGAGCCCTGACTGTGACAAGCTGGAGCGTTCTGGCTCTTCCCATCACTCCCCCAGTAGCAAATCACAACGTAGCCACTCCTCAGGGGGAAGTGGAGCCACTCCCACAAAATGCAAACGGCCAATGAACGCCTTCATGCTTTTTGCTAAGAAGTATCGAGTGGAGTACACGCAGATGTATCCTGGAAAAGATAACAGGTTAAAAGTCTTAACAGTAAAGGGTATTATTGTGAGCTTTCAATATTTATTTAAGAAAGATTAATATAGTAATTAAATGAAAAAATACAGACTGACAATTTTCATGCACTCTACTTCCTAACTGTCACACACTTTCTGCACACAATATTTCATTTACAGTCACATATCCACATACTGCAATATTAGCACAGAGAATTTCACACAACAAGCAATATTATTGGTCTTTATGTTCCTGACGTACATGCTGGAATTATTAAGCAAAACATTTCTCTTTTCCAGAGCTATTAGTGTGATTCTTGGTGATAAGTGGAAGAAAATGAAGAACGAGGAGAGAAGGATGTACACCATGGAGGCTAAAGCACTGGCTGAGGAGCAGAAACGCCTCAACCCAGATTGCTGGAAACGCAAGAGAACCAACTCGGTGAAATGCCCTTTTCTCATAAATAAATATATGCACATTTTTAAAAAGAATTATCTATTATTTTAGGTTTTGGATCACTTAATTGTTCTGCTTTGGCTTAGTTCTCTGCCTTTGTTCTTTCAGGGTTCTCAGCAGAACTAGCCATTAAACAGGACTGGGAGCGAGTGACATCACCTATGGCATGTATCCGCCTGTACAAAGGAGACTTAACTGTGATGATAAAAACCTGGAAAGCGTCATTACAGCGATACATACATATGTCTATTTGTGCGTGTGTGTATGTATGTATGTGTATATATATAATATATATATATAATATATATATATCACACACACACACACATATATATATATATATATATATATATATATATATATATATACACACACACAACATATGTGTGTATATATATATATATATGTATGTGTGTAATATATATATATATATTACATTATATATTACATTATGAAGCATATTATCTATGAAACTAACAGCGCATATATTTTTCTTATTCTTTCAAAAAAGTATGAAAATGCCTTATTCTTCCAAAGTAAGAAAATGCTCACTTGTACTTTCAGGTAATTTTGTATTTCTATGCTTGAAAGGTGAGACCCTGTGGTGCTATTTTAGTGAGAGTAAAGGAGCAGTATACATAGCAAAAAAGTATATTTTTAAATGTAAAAAGGAATTTTAGATGCTAGTCAGCTTGTTTTACAGTTGTTTATATGAGTTGTATATATAACTCAAAATATTGCACAGACTCATTGTATTTCAAGTGGGCAAATGTTGAATTTCATTTTCATCAGTGAACTGGGAATGGTTGTATTCTGAAGACACCAGCCTAGACCATAAACTGTGTGGGAGAATGTGCGTATGGGTGTTTGTGCACCCTCAAACCGGCCATATTATAGTGCATAACATGCTTCTACACATACACAAACACACACAAACATTTACTTGATCATAAATGAACACACATACATGACAACACACATTCACTCTCACATACAGCACTTCAGGGCCATGCCTTCACTGTAAGTGTTTTGTTTTTGCACTTTACGCACATAAATAAACTTGTACAACCAATAAATGTATACAAAGTGATATATTGTGTATAAAATTTTATATATATATATATATATATATATATATATATATATATATATATATATATATATATATACAACCATGGCCAAACTGTATAGTTTATTTTTTGCTTTGCAGGGCTGCCATCACATTTAAGAAAATGAGTTGTTGATAATGTACAGGTCCATGTTCCCATTCTGTTCTTGCACAAAATATTCTTGTATCATATTATAAATAAAGTTTTAAAATTATAGTACACTCATTTGCTTTGGTTTGTAGTAGTTTATTACCATTTAGTATTCATTAGATTACAATAAAATAAAATAAAAAACACAATTTAGAGACAATGTGTAATGGGTATTATAGTGGCACATTTGAAACCCCTTTATAATGCCCTCTAGAATTATTGGCATCCTTCATTAAATGAGCAAAGATGATAAAAATTAACATTACATACAATAATATTTTTTCAAATGAGCAGTAGAATAAATGATCTTTGTTCTAACAAAAAAAATCACTCATCAGAACTATTTAAAAACTACTTATAGTAATACAGTATAGTATTTTCTCTACACTGTGTCCCAAAATACTTTGTAGCATAATGTCTTCCAAAACATACTTTACACACAGAGAGTATATCAAATAGCCTTTAAGAATGCCTTTGACAGAAGAACGTATTGAAATTGTTCTCATGGCTGTATCGGGTTGATGTCACAAGATTGCAATGGACTTTAACAGGAAACATGGCAAGCACATCACACACATCACTGTTGCCAAATGGGAGCCAAAGTTTGGAGAAATGTCTATGTGTATTTACAAAGAAATAGCAATCATCAAGAAGATGATTTATAAATAAAGTTACATCTTGTTAAAAAAGAGTTAAATTCCCCAATGCATGGGGACTTTTGGTACAACCTGTATTATAATATTGTAATTCTTTAAATACTTGTATTATTTTTCATTTGCTCCCAGTCCCCAAGAACTCTGTTGTTGCCTTGTACCATGTTGTTTTGTTTCCCTAGGGAATAAATATGAGGTTGTACACACACATCCCCCCTCTGTTTCCTTGTTCCTGTGTTAGCACCATTTTTCTTTTTGTTTCTCTGTTAACTCAGGTAAAAATCCCTCACCATTTGCACATTCCTCTGTCTCCTCGAATAACATTTATATACCTTCCTGAATAACATTTGCTTGTTACCTATGACATCCTGAAAACCCTATATGGCATTGTTCCTGTCTTACATTGATATGCTTCCTGTTTTATACAAATATGCCCTTCCACCTTGCTAATCACTAGTTAACCCACTGTCTGTTGCATGCCAACATTTTATATATATATATATATATATATATATATATATATATATATATATATACAGAGGTGTGAAAAAGTGTTTGCCCCCTTCCTCATTTCCTGTTCCTTTGCATGTTTGTCACACTTAAGTGTTTCGGAAAAACAA
>JAFFST010052933.1:65737-78744 GCA_022414735.1 Noturus placidus
TTTTTTTTTTTTTTTTTTTGTTTTTGTTTACTAGGTTCCTTATGGTTTACTCTTTTGGTTCTTAGTTGACAGTTGCTCTCAGAAAAGATATCTAAAAATAAGTAGTCTGTACACATAAAGTACATATTCAAAAACATTGGCACTACAAGAATCTGAAAAGTGTGCTACAGGCAACATACGATCTCCATAACATTATACTTCATAAAGAAAACAGGACGTCCATCCACAGGTATATAGAACACAAATTATAATGCCACAATTCCAATATACTAGACAATGATGGATTAATGTTGGATATACAACTTTCTTTGGATATGCTTCTCTAGTGCAGCAATAACTCTGGTATTTATTCATTATTGGTTACTCTCCTTTGATTGTCTAGATACATGACATGTGCATAACTTATAGTGTCTGCAATCTAGCAGGTTCCAGCTACAGTTTGTATGTATTAGGACCCCCTTGAAAACGAGATGAAGCATCTCAAGGCGTTTATTCTAAAGAATAAATTTGTTGCAATTTCCTGTCTGTCAGGAGGTTCTGCTGAGTTTCACCATAAAGAGGCCAGAAGCTGTGCTTTGCTGCTATTAGTTTTTTTTCAGGACAGCTGGCTTTATTTGTTCTGTACTCACATTCTCTTCCCCCTTGCTCTGAAACAACAGAGCAGTAAGCAGTGGTAATTAAGCAGTCAGTTAAAGTTCTCAACACACCCTCTAGGAAGAAAAGATGACAGATGAGGAGATGGATGATGTTACATAATGACAGTGTCGAAAGAATCATCAGGAGGGTTTCATCACATATCTCCTGCACAGGATGCACTCTTACCTGGACAAGGGGAAAAGTGCTGTGAGAATCATGTTCTTCGATTTCTCCAGCGCGTTTAATACAATTCAACCCCTCAGACTGGGTGACAAGCTCCTGCAGATGGGTGTGGATGCTCACCTGACATCCTGGATCATGGACTATTTAACAGAGCGGCCACAGTTCGTGAGACTGAAGAACTGCCTGACACTGTGATTAGCAGCACCGGAGCTCCACAGGGAACAGTGATCTCTCCAGTCCAGTTCACCCTGTACACGTCTGACTTTTGCTACAACACAGAATCATGCCACATGTAGAAGTTTTCAGACGATACTGCAATTGTGGGGCATATCAGGGATGGGCAGGAGGAGGAGTACAGGAGCCTGGTGGAGGACTTTGTGCAATGGTGCAAAGTCAACCAGCTACAACTCAACACTACTAAGACCAAGGAAATGGTGGTAGATTTCCGGAAGTATAAGCCCGCTCTGCTCCCAGTCACCATTGAGGGGGTAAAGGTGGAGGTGGCAAACACATACAAGTATCTGGGAGTACACTTGGACAACAAACTGGACTAGACAGCCAATTTTGAAATAATTCTACAGGAAAGGGCAGAGCAGGCTGTACTTCCTTCAATGTCTCCAGCAAGCTCCTCTGGATGTTCTATCAGTCTGTTGTTGCCAGTGTCCTCTTCTATGCTGTGGTATGCTGGACGACTAGACAGACTGGTAAGGAAAGCTGGCTCTGTTGTGGGAGCTGAACTGGAGTGTATCACTTCAGTGTCAGACAAAAGGACACTGAACAAAATGATCAACATTTTAGACAATGACTGTCATCCTCTCCACAACGTTATCGTGAAGTGAAAGAGCTTGTGCAGTTGGAGGCTACGCTCACTGCCATGCTCAACTGACAGGCTGAGGAAGTCTTTTGTCCCTAGGGCCATACAACTTTTTAACGCTTCACTTAGAGGAAGAGCTGAGATAGACTTCTCTCTATAGTCTATCCTCCTCTTAACCTTTTCTTTCATACATTCTTATACATCATTGTTGACCTCCTACAGCAGTGTTATAACAATGTGTGTTGTCCATCTCATACACGTTTTTGCACAATTGACCCTCTATAACAATACTGTTTTTACTGCATACACGGTTATGGACTATATTAGCCTGCATGTACAACCTGTCTTTGTTATGTTACTGTATTGTATGTCGCACTGTGTGTCTTGTGCTACTGGGATCTTGAATTTCCCCTCGGGGATCAATAAAGTATCTATCTATCTATCTATCTATCTATCTATCTATCTATCTATCTATCTATCTATCTATCTATCTATTGTAGTGCACAATATCCTGCACATTTCCCCATCGTACTTTATCAAGCGTGCTCCTATATCTGTAGTTATGGCATGCTAGTTGAATGTGCTTTCTATACACGACCTCTGTCATCCATATGTCATCCAAAGAATCCATATCATGGCTTTAATAACTGACTATAATGACTTAGTAAACAAGTGCAACCGTATTTGTATCATTTAGAAGAAAAGGAAAAGGAGGGAGTCACTAGCATCTTGCACTTTTCCTTGATGCATGCACATTTACTAGTAATTTCTTCCTAATGCACAAAACAGTGGGAAAAGGGGTATTGTAACGGACACCATATTTTGATTTAACAGGTCTTAACTGCTGACTTTGTAACTGCTTGCACTATTTAACCCCTCCCTTGTGGTACCTACTAGAAAGAGTTGTTGTTTTTTTTTCCTGTCAGAAACCCTTTAATGCTGTTGAGGAGAGAAGCGCTATCATAATACTCCCAAAACTGAGCAGTTCAGGAAATGTAGCGTGAGGTAGATAAAGCAGCAGTACTGGTGGCTGATTTTGCTTGGCAGCCAAACTCCCTCACGGCTCTGCAGCCCTAGCTTTGCTGGAGTCAAAAAAAGCTATAATCCCTTGGAAACATGGTTTTAAATGTCAAAAAAAATAAAAATAAAAATAAAAATAAATAAATAGATATTGGCAGTTATAGATCGGTGACTTAATATGCATTTAACATTGATGTATTTAAGGAGTAGAGTACATTAAGGCAGGTGAATACAGTATGTATTTAGAAAGTGACACATTGAGTGTAATTTTGCCTCTGTACACCATCATAATGGATTTGCAATGAAGGCCTATATAAAGAAATATTGCATTAAATGTTTAGGAATTAACACTTAGGTGGCTGTGGCTCAGTTGTTAGAGCGGGTTGTCCACTAATCGTAGGATTAGCGGTTCAATTCCCGGCCCACGTGACTCCACATGCTGAAGTGTCCTTGGGTAAGACACTGAACCCCAAGTACTCCCGATGGCAATTTAGTACCTTGCATGACAGCTTGGCTACCATTTGTGTGTGAGGGTGAATGAGACATAGTGTAAAGTGGATAAAAGTGCTATATAAGTGTATAATTTAATTAAAACCATTTTTAGTTTGGGTTCAAAATGGAGTCCCTCTATTTTCACAGGCTCAATAGTAATTGAACAAACTAAGTATAAATATTAGGATTACTTTTAATACTTTGATGCAAAAGTCACTCAGTGACTACCTGAAATCCGGAACCCATGAACATCACTAAATGCTCAGTTTCCTCCCTTGAGATGCTTTGTCAGGCCTTTACTGCAGCTGCCTTCTGTTGCCCCTTACAAAACAGCCTTACAGGAATCCTGCAGTATTTTAATTTCTATGCAGGATGTTTGCTGGTATCCTGCAAGAATAATGAGATCCTACAGGACACATTGAAAAACTGTGCAGGATATTCCTATAGGTTTTAGAATGGAGCCTTCTTGCATCTCTGTATAGACTTGCATTGGCAGGTGCTTTGTGTCCTCTGTTGAAGTAATTTACAACAGCGCCTTGTGGTGGCATACATATGGATAGCACTGAGCTCAGAGTGATAGAAATAACTCTGCTGTTTGATATACTGCAACAGATACAAAAAGCATTGAAATACTACATACATATACTGTACATCAATGCAATCTTAGAGTATGTAACAAATTTGTTTTGTTAGGTTTGACTTTTAACATTCTTAGAACAGGGACAGTATATATTGAAACGATAGTAGATATTGAAAGTGATGTACTGTATCTGCCATAGTTATTAGTTTGATTCTAATATCAGAAATATCTAAAATGAAAAATAAGCTAAATGCAGTACCCTCCACTAACATTGGCACTCTTGGTAAATATGAGCAAAAAAAGGCTCTGAAAAATTGTCTTCATTGATTAACCTTTTGATCTTTTGCTAAAACCATTCACAAAAACACTCTGCTCTCATGAATATCAAACAATTGCAAACACAATACAGGTTTATCAAAAAAAAATATATATATATATTTGTCAGTATATATTTGTCAGTATATATTTTAAAGTATGTGATCACTTTACATGTATAATATATAGTATAGTGATCGCAAAATTTTGGCCATGACTGTAGGTGTGCAACAATTATTGGCAACCTCAATGAAAAAAATATATTTTCAGTATATTCTCATTTATATTTTACATTTTTTTTAAGTGCACCTGAGTAACTAGAAACAGGAAATTGTTCAATAATGACTTCCTGTTTCACAGGGATATAAATATGATGTAACACATAGGCCAAATTCCCTTAGTCATCCATAACAATTGGTAAGACTAAGGAATATAGCTGTGATGTGCAGCAAAAGGTTGTTGAGCTTCACAAAATGGAAAGTGGCTAGAGGAAAATAACACAAACATTAAAACTGCCCATTTCCACCATCAGGGCATTAATTCAGAAGTCCTATTCAACTGGAAATGTTATGAATCAACCTGGAAATGGGCGTGTATATATTGCCTCAACGCACTGTGAAGAGGATTGTTTGAGTGGCCAAAAACGCTCCATAGATCACAGCTGGAGAATTAAAGAAGTTAGTTGGGGTCAGAAAGTATCCAAAACTAAAATCTGAAGTCACCTACACCACAACAAGTTCTTTGGAAGGGTTTTAAGAAAAAAGCCTCTACTCTCATAAAAAAATAAAATGAAATAAAAAAAAAATAAAATAAAAAAACTCAAGCATCTTCAGTTTGCCAGACACTACTGGAACCTCAAATGGGATTGAGTTCTATGGTCAGATGAAACCAAAATAGAACATTTGGCAATAAACAGAAAGCTTAAAATCAACAAAAAATGGTTTACTGACCATAAAATCATATTCTGCCATGGCCACCCCAGTCCCCTGACTTGAAACCCATAAAAAGCCTGTGGGGTGAACTGAAGAGGAGATTCCACCAGAATGGACCTCGAAATTTGAAGGATCTGGATAGATTCTGTATGGAGGAATGTTTCTATTGCTTAGAGGTCCAGGTTTGTACTTATGGCAAGTACTATGGCAAGTAATGCATCTTAATGTGTCAGCTTTTAAAATATACCTATACTGAATGGCAATCCTGTCATGAATTCAAGGTTTATGAGGCATTTGTTTTTTTGAGTCTGTGTTATAGAGGTACTTTTTAGTAAAATTTTGTGTCACTTTTCTAGATTGTAGATACAGTGCTTGGAATTTAACTGCTTTGTTAAGTGTCATTCTCCCATTTCTCTGACTTTGTGCCCACTATCAGGATTTGCACTTATTTGTTCTTGGCTCATTTGTTGCCATGATATTCTATTGTTTCCATTATTGTTGCTCATTCGCTGCATGTTCTTAGAAAATATACCATTTGAATTTATGTTTTGTTTTGTTTTGACCTCCAGAAAACAGCAACAGAGTCTGCTTCCAAGCTCTGATTTCAATTTCAGGCCATCTGAGCATGACTGATACATTCACATCATTTGAACTGGATGGAAACATCAGGTGTGGTTGACATTCATTTCTCAGCCAGGCAGAAACCAAACAGAATGTACTGTATCTCTGTCTTATTTGGATTCTAGTTCATATGTGTAACCCAAAAACACAATTTCTATTCAGGAATTACAATAACAAAATAACATAGAGAGTAGCAGTATGAGTTAACCGGGAAGTGATCAGAACTGATAATCATATAAAGGGAGAAAGATATTCAAAGGAGTTCATGCTTCAACCAACCCTCTCTCTCTCTCTCTCTCTCTCTCTCTCTCTCTCTCTCTCACTCATTCGCTCACTCACTCACACACATACACCAAACAGATTATAAAATATACAAACTCAAATGCATTTTGTTTTATGCTACATGTATGTAAATATAAAAGTATCTTCAGAGACATAAGCAATTTAGACATAATTTTTGAAGGCTTAGACTGGTGAAACCCATTAGTGTTACCATGGTGAGGGTTGCTGATGGATGCAGTAGAACCACTAGCTAATTAATGTGACCTGCAGGCAGCTGCAGACTCTTTCTGCTGTTTCCTTTTAATTCAATTCAATTCATTTTTTTTTTTTATTTGTATAGCTCTTTTTACAACTGACATTGTCACAAAGCAGTTTAAAAAAAAAAAATCTAAAGCCAATAAAGGTTATGTTTCATGCTATAGGCCATTGGCCAATAGTTTAAAAACATCCGATGATCATGGCCAATTATAGCCTTTCAATAAATAGAGTGCGGGAAAACACATCGATTTCATGCTGTATGTAAAGAAGATGTCTCTTGTGTGGAATGACGACAAACCTACACCTGAAGTGAGCAGCAGTGAAGCGGGAGATTTGACGTAGTTTTTTTTTTTTTTTTTTGCCCCCGCTACTCGCGATGCTTGTGCTGAATTAAAGTGCCAGTACACCGTTCAACGATTTAAATGAAGCTGAGATGACAAAAAAAATATATTGCACAGACAAATATATTTGTAGAGTAGTATATTTCATATCCACTTAATGTTAATGAGTTGATATTATAAAAAAGTTTATATTAGGCCTATATATTACCAGTCTGATATTCAATGATGAAGTAGACATGCTTTTGTTTGTGGCGAGTGAATGTGAGACTAACAGGAGGTTTTTTTTTTTTTTTTTTAGAATTCAGTCAATGTTAATATGAATTAATACCATTCAATAAATTAAGAAATCTTATTTTAAGCTTCAGAATTTAGTTCAGGTGTTAATGTTAATTAGAGTAATGTGTTCTCTGTTTATGAGACCAGTTACTGTGAAACAACTTGTTGAAATGGAGAGAATTACATTTTTATTAACTTTTTCCAGAATTGTGGATTTAATTATTATTAATTTAGAAGAAGGCATAAAAGGCAGAACTATCGGTGTCAGTATCGGCCTATATCACGCTTAATAATTGGTTATCGGTATCGGCTGAGAAATATAGTATCAGTGCGTCTCTAGTAAAGTTCCAATCTAAAATTTAAATTGATAAATTTGTGCCCAATGTGCAAGCCATAGGTGATGGTAATGGTGGCAAGAAAAAACTCCCTGAGATGATATGAGGAAGAAACTTTGAGAGGAACCAGTCTCATAAGGGAGACTGGTTCCATCCTCATCTGGGTAACAATGGATAGTGTAATTATAAATAAATCCCTTTTAAAACTGTGTGCTACATGATCAAACAAAAGTGAAGCTGAGTAATCAGGAGATTCAGCACAGACTCAACATGAAGTCTCTTCTGCTGAAATTATGCACTGTCCACTGATGGAGAACTGGGCACAAAAAGACACCGCACCAAAACTGCCCGCATCATTTGAAGTCCAATGCCATCTCCACGGCTTCCATGTATCCCTAGGCTGTCCATATTATGCCATCCTCAGCAACAGTGACTGGCCTCCAAGTGACGAGAACTTCAGAAGCAGGGCACCAGGATGGTCCAGAGAAGATCGGTTCAGGCCTACTGCCATCCCAGGAGCAACACGTGTAGAGCATTGGTATCATCCATAGTCTTTTTCCTTCATTGGCATCATCTGGAATCTTTGTAGAGGCTGGTTCTGGCTCTAATTCCATCCCTTTGGAAGTAAAAGATATATAGGAGATGAAACAACAAAATGCATTTAAAAAGAACAATGCATTTATACTACGCAGATTATATAAACACTGTTCTTCAGGAAATCTATATCAGTGAGCCTCATGATTCTGGATGCTGGGCACAATCAAATCAGGTACAAATCAGGAAATCCAGAACACATGCACTTTAATTTTGAAATAGAAATATGTTGATGCAACATGAGTGTAACAAAATGATTTTCATGCACATTAGATACGAAGATGCGCTCAAAATGAAATCAACAAAGCAGCACCATTCTACAACCCCTGGCAAAAATTATGGAATCAACACACTTAGAGGGTGTTCACTCAGCTTTTTTTCATCGTAGAAAATAAACAAAGCACAGATATGACACAAAACAATTTTTGTTTAACAGCTGACCAGCTGGCTTTGAGAAACATTCCTCAAACAAGTTAAATGAAATTATTTTAATTAATGGCACATGGTTTTCCAGATCAAGTAGATGAAAAAATATTGAGGATAAAATTATGGAATCATCATGTTATTTGCATTTCTAAAACAAACACCAGCTAAAAGTGCAAACTAGTATGCAATTAAAAGTGCTTACAGACCTTAACCGTGGGACTTTTTTGAAAGGAAAAATGGCCCCAAGAGAGTTGTCAATTGAGACAATGGAAAGGATTATAAAACACCTTCAAGAAGGAAATCCAGTACATGTGTCAAAAGTGTGGTAAAAAGATGTTGGTTGTTTCCAGTCAGCTGTGTCTAAAATTTGGTGCAAATACAAAACAAAATGGGAAGGTTATAAAAGGAAAACATACAGGTCAACCAAGGAAGGTGACAAAGCATCAGGATAGAAACTCTAAGCTATATGCCTTGAAAATAGAAAATGCACAACAAAACAAATGAAAAACAAATGGAACTGAAACATGAGTCAATGAGAGAACTGTATGAAATCGGCAGAATGACATGGGATTTACATATAGATAAGCTAGATGAAAACATACAAATTTCCCCACTCATTTATGATATGGGGTTGTATGTCAGGTAAAGGACCAGGGAACACCTCAACAGTCAATTCACAGGTGTACATTGAATTTTGGACACTTTTCTCATTTCATCAATAGAAAATAGGTTGAGTGATTATGAAGTCATTTTTTCAGGATGATAATATTGTTTTCATTAGTGAAGTCTATGCCTCAAAGAATTCAGGCCATCATAAATGCCAGAGGTGGTTTTATGATTTTTTTTTTTGTTGATGACTCCATAATGTTTTCCTCAACTTTGAGTGATGAAAAAAATATGCCATTAATTAAAACAATTTTATTTAATTTGTTTGAGGTATGTTTCACAAAGTCATAACGTTCAGCTATTTAAAAAAATGTTTTGTGTCATATCTGTAATTTGTTTATTTGCTACAAAGTAAAAAAAACAGAGTGAACATCCTCTAAGTGTGGTGATTCCATAATTTTTGCCAGGGGTTGTAGCTGTGAGGCCATTCACTGGGCCTGAGGCTTGGATGTTGTTAGGATATTGCAAACATCATTCTTATATGCAATCAATTTAATCAATGAATTCTAATGAGGACATTTTGTGCCTGCACGATGCCTTGTTGATGCTTATTTGAAACGTCAGTGAAAAACACTAACACCATGTCAGCTATTTGTCCTCAGAGTTTGTAGCACAATAAATGTTGCTCTTGGCATTCAGCTGCTTTCTGACAGTGTGCTTTGGCAGTACAATTGTATTTACAAATATTTCATGGACAGAACAAGTGACTCCGGATTGGATAGATTCTTGCTTCTCAAATGGAGCAACTGGAAGAGACAAAATGGAAAACAAATTGACAATGAATGCCTCAGACGTTTGAACAGCACTTCTATTAGAGTTTAGTAAATGGCTACCATTTGCTGTGTTGTTTTCCTTCTTTCTCAAACTGAGAACAATGACAATGATATTAGCAAATAGCCAAATGACAGGTATAATTTGAAAACAAGTTTTTCAGTGGTTTAATTACAAAGATAGTGTGTAAATTTACAGTTCTTCTTATGTGCAGAAAGGCGTTTTTCAGAACAAACTTGCAATTTTCAATATCTGCTGTGTAGGGAATGAAAAAGCTTTGAATAAAATAATTAAATTGCTGTGTTCTATTAAGTGTAACTATGCTGCTACAGTATCTTAGTCAAATACCTTTCCTAGAGAAGCACACTTTGTCACCTGGCTCGTATATTAAACTGTCTGCATCATAATAGTCTGCAATTTTCTTGGTTTGTCTGACTGTTTGTTCTAGGTGTTGGTGTGTGCTCTCTCAGACCTTCTCATTACAGTGAAACCCATTATCAACTGCAGGAGCATTGATGGTACTAGAGAGTACACTCTGGAAAGAAGTAATTTCAGATGCAGAGATACACAAGGAATTTTGTATTCAGGACAGCTGACTTTGAATCTTAGCCAATCCTCCTGATTATGTGCACATAAGGTTCTCCTGATTTTCCAACTTTCTGCAACCCCTTCTTGGGACTTGGTTGAACACTATGTCCTCATGGAAATCCAAAGAACCTGAATGCACACATTGAAACATTAATTCTGCAGATTCACATTTATTATTATTATTATTATTATTATTATTATTATTATTATTATTATTATTATTATTATTATTAGCATTGTGGTGTTATTCTGAGAAGAGATCAGAGGGGTGAGAAAATCCAATGCCAAGGGCCACCATGAAAGTTGGGGAATAGGCAGATGAAAGAGTTAGGATTATAGGGCAGGATTTCACAAGCTTCTGGACACTCATGATCATGGTGTTTCACCAACATTTGGTGCTGATCAACTGGTAGGCTTGTATGTTTGGACATTGACCAGCATGAGATTGTGAACTGAGTCTGGGAGGAAATTGCTTAGCAATTTTCAATATTCTAAATTGCAATGATACGTAAACATGACAAAAGGGTGCTTAGGTCCCTTGAGCCAGTGGCACTATTCTTCCAAGGGCAAATTTACTGTCAAGAGTTCTTTCTTCTCAATACCATAAATGCATATTGCTGGGCAGAATTTACAGAAGAATGCTACCAGATGGAGTTTTTGGGCTTCTGCTTGTCACTAGTAGGTAAGGATGCTTAAGGCCAGGAGCAATGGTGAATGCATTTTTTTAAATATTTGTAAGGCTTGTTCATGCTTTAATTGGCTAATTAAAATTCAAATGTAAATTTTATATTTAAGGCAGTTTCCTTGCCTTTAAATGTCAAAACAGGTCAAATTTGACCAAAACAGTATATAATAGTTAACGGGTCATGTTTATGTATTAACTGTACAATGTTGCTACATAACATGACTGTAGTTACATGAAAAGCTTGGCATGTAATTAGACAATATGTAAAACGCAATGGCTTGATACAATTTGAGTTTTTTGTAAAACCCCAATTCCAAAAATTATTTGTAAAATGTAAATATATATAAATAAAAACAGAATGCAATTATTTGCAATTCTCATAAACCCATATGTCTGCGATGGACTGGCACCCTGTCCAGGGTGTACCCCGCCTTGTGCCCGATGCCTCCTGGGATAGGCTCCAGGTTCCCCGTGGCCCTGAAAAGGAGTAAACAGTAGCAGATGGATGGATGGATAAATCCATATGTTATTCACAATAGAACAAAGAAAACATATAAAATGTTTAAACTGAGTACATGTACCTTTTTAAGAAAAAAAATAAGGTAATTTAGAAATCGATGTTCACAACATGTCTCAAAAACTTTGGGACGGGGGCAACACAAGGCTGGAACCTTACAAAATTCTGAATTGTTTATCTTTACATCTAATGTCAATATTCAAAATCCCTCCCTAAAGAGGAAGCTCTTAACATGATATTGTTGTATGTTAAGCCCTCCCTTGATCATTCAGTAAGAAAATATGAAAGAGTTCTCTCTTTGTTGAAGCAAAGAGAAGGAACAGGATTCCTTTCCTTTGTGATCCCATCCAGTAGTCCATCAAACACACTGATGGGCTTCCTGATAAATATAAGCAACTTCTTTATATAGCAGAACAAAAGGATTTTTTTTCAGAAAGCTCAACATGAGCTTGCTTCATTCTCACCACTCAGCTCAACTATTTACTGTGCAAGGAGTCATGAGTAGTGTAATTCAAACTGGTTTAAGTAACTTAAGTAAAAGATAAAATAATTATGGGGAAAAACACATTCAATTGTTTTCTCCCATGCCAAGATGAAAAGATATACTGTACAATTTAGAATATTCTGATTGCTTGCCCTTTTCACTCCTCTCTCCTCTCTTAAAACCAATTCAAATCAACTTATGATTAAAGGTTATAATTAGAAACTGAACACCTGTTCATGAAGAGAATTGCTTACTCTCTCAGATAAACAGAGTTGATGTTAATTGTTTTTTTTTCTTGTTTTCTGACTCTACTGAAAGACAAAAAACAGATAGAGTGATAAAAAGTGAACAAGATCCCTTTGCAACTAATAGTCTGTTAAACTTAAACGGAAAAGGAGTAAGCAGTTGAAGATGGATGGATGGATGGATGGATGGTTAAACCTGTTTTAAACTAAACAGCCAACAGCAAACTCTATCTCCTTTGCAACACCTTTAACTACGATCAAAATCCTACATCATATTTTTTTACATCTAAATATGTATTAACTTCTAACTTAAGATACATGTATCCTATAAAACAAATATATCTTTGTTTCTTCAGCAGCATTTTTAATTTTCTGGAAAACCTACTTTTTTTAACTCCTCCTAGAACTTTTGTCCAATTTTAACAAAAATCTAATCAGATCCATCCATCCATCCATCCATCCATCTTCAACCGCTTACTCCTTTTCAGGGTCACGGGGGAACCTGGAGCCTATCCCAGGGAGCATCGGGCACAAGGCGAGGTACACCTTGACAGGGTGCCAGATCATCTCCAGAAATTAACAAAAGGTTATCAAATTCAAGTTGAATAGTCAAACTTTTCTCAATGCAAACAAATTTGATGATGAACATTATAAAGTATATCTCTGTAACGCTTTAGAGTATTCACACCGAACTTAGTGTATGTCATAACAATCATGATTTTGCAATACAATGACAATTCATAGACCGAATATTTTGAAGATACACCCACAATACATTGCTGTAAACTAATAAGAAATAAGGAATAGAACAATTCAAGTGTGGACCTGTTGACAGTTCCTGAGGATTTAAGGTCTCTCTCTCTCTCTCTCTCTCTCTCTCTCTCTCTCTCTCTCGTGCATATTTTGTAAAAATAAAAAAACAACAACAAAAAAGAAACAAGAAAAG
>JAFFST010052933.1:80750-93484 GCA_022414735.1 Noturus placidus
ACACACACAAAACGTAAACACAGTCCAGGTGCTAGGAACAGTCATTGTCAGAGTACAGCCACCAGATGGCGCCATAACCGGCCAAGTTGCAGTGCCGCACCTGGCCACCAGGGGAACCGTGACAGATCCCCCTCCAGGGTGCTCCTCCCGGAGAGCCACGAAACACTCCCACTGTTGGCGGTCCTGGCCCCCTGGGTGAAATGTCCCAGGCAGAACCCAAGGACTGAGGCAGTCCTTGCCAGGCAGTAGGATGTTGGAACCCTCCCTCTGGTGATGAAGGTTTGGGTGCAGCCTCTGGCTGCTCAGGAGCACAGGGCGCTTCCCACAGAGGCTCGGGAATGCAGGGTGCCTCCCCTGAGGCTCTGGAACGCAGGACGCCTCCCACAAAGGCACAGGAACACAGGACGCCGCCTGCCGGGGCTCAGGAATGCAGGACGCCGCCTGCCGGGGCTCGTGAACGCAGGGCACCTCCCACATAGGCTCAGGAACACAGGACACCGCCTGCCAGGGCTCGGGAACGCAAGGCACTTCCCACAGCGGCTCAGGAACGCAGGATGCTGCCTTTGCTGAAGAGCGGAACGGTGTGGCATATGCTGCGGTGCAGGACGGCGTGTCCGCTTCCTGAGGGGCTGAGACCTCCCCGTCCGTCTCTGTAGCGCCGGAGGCTGCCCTGTTAGCCCTGGGCTGGATCACTGCATTGCCTGGACACAGAGGAGTAGAGGTTAATGGGCTTACCTCAAACTGGAGCTCCTCCATCTCCGTAGTGCCGTCTGGAGAATCAGAGGTTGCCACGTCCCCCTCTGATTGGTGCCCCATAGTTGCTGGTTCCCCCACAGAGGCTCTGGAATGCAGGGCGCCGCCTCCGCTGAAGTGCGGCATATGCTGCAGTGCAGGATGGTTCGTCCGCCTCCTGCAGGGCTGAGACCCCCCCCTCAGTCTCTTTCGTGCTGGAGGCTGCTGTGTTAATCCCCGGCTGGAGCTGAAGGGCGTGATGCGTGACATGGCTCCTGGACGTAACTTGGCTCTCGGACGTAGCTTGGCTCGTGGATGCACCTTGGCTCGTGGATGCACCTTGGCTCTGCGGCCTGGACGTGCCTTGGCTCTGTGGCCTGGACATGCCTTGGCTCTGCGGCCTGGACGTGGACGTGCCTTGGCTCTGTGGCCTGGACGTGGACGTGCCTTGGCTCTGCGGCCTGGACGTGGACGTGCCTTGGATCTGCTGCCTGGACGTGTACGTGTCTTCAGGCGCGGACAGGGATGAGACAGGGCCTTCAGGCGAGGGCAGGGATGTGGGAAACAGGGCCCTCTGACGTGGGCACGTGGGAAACGGGGCTCTCGGGCACGGGCACGTGGGAAACGGGGCTCTCGGGCACGGGCACGTGGGAAACTGGGCTCTCGGGCATGTGGAAAACGGGGCTCTCGGGTTCGGACAGGGACACCTCGGGGCTCTCAGGCGTAGGCACACTCAGATGTTGCCATTTATGTAGGGCGATCATACGCTCGAGGTCCTCTATACCCTGGGTGATGCGTTCCTGGAGTGCCATACCCATTGGCGTGGCTTCTAGCCCGAGTTGTCTCAACTCTTCGAGCTGTTCTGCTTGCTGCTGTAGCCGCACTATCACTGATTGAAGATGGCTGCAATCTATAACATAAGCTTGGCTTTCAGGCGTGGGCCCAGGTGAAGCTTGGTTTTCGGGCGTGGGCACGGGTGAAGCTTGGCTTTCGGGCGTGGGCACGGATGAAGAGTGGCTGTCGGGCGTGGGCAGAGCTTGCTTTTGGTGATTCTTCCTTTCATAATGTTTATGAAAAGGTAGGTCTGCCTTGGTCACCGCATTATCTCCCCTTAACAGCTGGTTCAGATTGTATTCAACCTCTGGGTCTCCAAACTCCCTCAAAAAGGCTGCCATAAATTGCCGACTGTCCTCCAGTTCCCGGGATTGGGTGGTGGCCAATTGTCGTGCCCAGCTGCGAGCTGAGCCAAAAAATCGGGACACCATAAACCGAACCCATTCAACTTCTTTGGGCTTCGGATCCGGCAGGCTTGAAAAATACTCCTGACCGTCCCTCAAAAAATAGTCAGGGTAGCCGAAAAAAACGTTAATCCTGTCCGGCAGATCCACGAAAATTTCCTGTGGAAATTGCATGGAATCCAGCTCTGGGATGCTGGGCGTGGATTTCCGGGGCTTGGTTTTCCTCCTTCTTCGCAATGCCGCCATGGTGATGTCTACTGTTTCCAGGTAAGGTCTTTTGTTCTGTCACGATGTGGTTTACCCTACTCGAATACAGAGACTAGAAACAAAACACTCAGGCTAATAAACATGAAACAAAACCTAACCCTCAGAATGACTTCAGACAAAGTGACACAGAGACAGGAGTCTAAACAACAAAAGACAAAGGCTAAGTGCAAAACAATATATATCTATATATCCAGTGCCGGGGGAGCCTGAAGCCTATCCCAGGGAGCATCGGGCACAAGGCGGGGTACACCCTGGACAGGGTGCCAGTCCATCGCAAGGCATAATCACATACATTCATACACTACGGACATTTTAGACATGCCAATCAGCCTAGCATGCATGTCTTTGGACTGGGGGAGGAAACCAGAGTACCCGGAGGAAACCCCCGACACACAGGGAGAACATGCAAACTCTGCACACACATGGCCTTGGCGGGACTCGAACACCAGACCCTGGAGGTGTGAGACGGACATGCCCCCAACAGGTTTATGCTAAAAATTGTAGAAATGGCATGGTACCACTTTTCCTTTTCTGACACTGAAAACAGTTTTCTTTAAACATGCCTAAGCTTTAAAATGTTTTTATTTATTTATTTTTTTTTTAACTGTAGCACTTCACAGTTAAACTCAAAAAATCACTTCTTCATGCAATGTTTTCTAAATCTAAGAATTCATTGTCATCAAGAACAGGAATCAGTTAAGGGAAAAGGCCAAATTATATTTTTTCCAATATTCAACTGTCTAGTATTGGTGAGCCTGTGCCCATTGTAGCCTCAGACTTCTGTTCTTGGCTGTCAGGAGTGGAACTAAATGTGGGTGTTTTCTGCTGTTGAAGCCCATCCACCTCAAGGTTCACCATGTTGTGCTTTCTGAACTATTCTGCCCACAAGGGTTGCAAAGAGTATATTTGAGTTACCATAGCTTTCCTCTCACCTTGAACCAGTCTTGTCATTTACCTGACCGCTCCTCACTCATCAACAAGACATTTCCACCCACAGATCTGCTGCTGACTGGATGTTTTTTTTTTTTGTTTATGTTGAAGAGGGGATTTAGGACATTCCTCCTAGTGTTGCAGCATGTGCAGTGGTTGTGATGTACAGTAGCATGTGGAGTAGTTTAGAAAATATGTGGTTTACTGGATTCATATTTCTAGAAGGATGCCTTCATCCTCACTGTTTGGTAAAAGGAGAAAAAAAAAACAATACCTTAAACAAATGATAATAATGGATTGAATGTAAGGTGGGTATGGTAGCTTAGTGGTTAGCATGTTTGTCTCATGCCCCTGGGGTTGGGGGATTGAATTATGCCTCTACCCTTTGTGTGCAGAGCTTGCATGCTTCATGGGTTCCCTCTGGGTACTCTGGCTTCTCTGGTATATTTAAAAGGTCAAATATTGCTAGCTGACCATGCATCTACTTTAGTTTTGCATTCTGATTAATGTTTATGGGACTGGAATCAAACAATTAACTCAAATACATGTTGCATATTCATAAAACAAAAGAGCATGCAATGATCTCTTTCCCCTAACATCTAGTGTCTTTCCTTTGTTACTTCAGTAAATTATCCCACTGAGACATTTGGAATTTTTAAGGAAGTGTTTTTGTTTTCCATCTACATGATGAGTCGATCAGAGACCAGTTTGCCCCTGATTTTTGTGTCATAATTTTCTGATGGCTCTGTTGTAGCAGTCTGTGTCCTCCCAGTCTGTGTTACCTCCACTGGACTCTGGTTCCTTGCCAGTTCAAACCTAATTATACCATCCGTCTGTTGTGTTTCATCAAGTTCTCCTGTGCCAGGAACTGAGACTAAGCGTTGTAGCAGCATTGGACATGCTACAACTCCAAACGCTATTTCAGTTATCCCCCACCCCCACAGCCACTCTCTCTCTCTCATTCTCTCTCTGTCTCTCTCTATCGCAATATTCTCTTACACCACCACCATACACAGATAGTGTTTCATGTTTGATGTACCATGGCTGTGGGTTGTTTGCTGGCTCGATACAGCCTGGGTCTGTGTTGGACATTCTAAAAGCAGTTCTCTTTTGCCAAGCATTAATGGATATTGTGCTCTAGAAACAAATGGGCTCTAGGATATTTCAAAGAACTGGTGAGATTTCAACAGTGAAACTAAGCAAACAATAGGTGATTTCTCAAGGATCCTGGGTAAAGACCACTCACAATGCAGATAGGATGTTATGGTCAGAAAAGTGCACTTTTTACCCCAAGTATATTGGAAATCTTACAATGTATCTGAATTAGAAATGACCTTGTGAAACAGCAATTTATTGGGCTACAAAACGTCTGGACTCTCCACTGATCTATGTATTTGCATAATATAGACAAGGTGAAGATTCATGTGTGACCTCACAAAACCTGGACTTAAAATTTCCCTTTGATACCATTGATTTATAGCAGTAAACCATCTCAGCCACAGAGCTGTATTCCTAATCTACACCCACAACCTATAAAAAAGGCTTTCTGGAGTTCTTAGAATGGAACGATTTTACGCTTGATGTGAAGGGGGGGGGGGTTAAATTGGATTTACAGTTGGTATGGGAAAGGGACTGGGATATCTTTTGGTTCCATTTGAAATTGAATAAGTGGACCAAAACCATCAAATAAAGGTAATGATTAGCCCCCATCTTTCTCACTCAGTAATTGTTGGGAATGGATTCACCAGGGTTTTTTTTTTTTTTTCTGTTAGCAGTTGACTTAGGACTTGGTGGGTCTCAGTACATAATGCGGTGTGATGTTTGTGTGTCCTTGACAGTATACACACCTCATGCTATTTTGCATAACTGTGACTGGGAAGGGGCAAACACAAGGGTGTAGTGTGTGCACCTTCAGTTGAACTGTTCCCTCCTTATCTCAACAGATCCCTCACAGACTTATCTCAGAACAGCTTAAATAATAAAAAAAAAACTCATTGGGTGATTGTGGGCAGGATTTTCATCCAATGATAAAGGAGTAAGCGGTAGAAGATGAATGGAATGGACTGGAATGTATAGCCCTGACTCATAAAAAACTGATTCATGCAATGAGATGTAATTGATTTGGTCCAACTTAATTTGATCAAATAAAGTTTAAATGAAATGGATACATTTATAAAGTGAAATTCATTTATGCGTGTAGAACTCAAACTAAAACATTTAATTGGAAAATGTATTATTAGGTAGAAATTCTTCTAATTTTATTTCCCCTATATAGAGACAAGAAAGACAGAACGTTTATTGTATACTTTTATTGATTAAGATGTTTTTATTCAAAACACATGAAAACAAGTATAAAACAGATTTATTAACCTTTTTTTTTGGTCTGGAAATGTGCATTTCTCTGCATGAATGACACAGTAACAGTTAGTGGAGAGCCAAAGGTAAAATAGATTGGCTATCAATAATAATGCAAAGACAAAATAAACTTCCATCAAGAATAAAAGTAACAAATGCAGTAGTGCTTGAAAGTTTGTGAACCCTTTAGAATTGTCTGTTTTTCTGCATAAATATGACCTAAAACATATTTCATATTTCTTAAAAGTAGATAAAGACAACCCAAATAAACAAATGAGACAAACATATTATTTTTTTTTTCATTTATTTATTGAGGAAAATGATCCAATATTAAATATTGTTTTTCTGCATCTGGTTTGCCATCATTGATGGAACAATGAATTCTGAATTATACCTGCAAATTCTAAAGGAAAATGGCAATACATCTGTGCATGATTTGAATTTCAAGGCACAAGTCATTCTACCAAAGAATGGTTAAAGAAGAATAAAGTTAATGTTTTTGAATGCCCAAGTCAAATTCCTGACCGTAATCTAATAGAAATGTTGTAGAACAGGGGTGCACAATACGTTGATCGCGATCGACCGGTCGATCGCAAAGGAAGTGTGGGTAGATCGCCATTCAAAAAATAAAAAAAAAAGAAAAGATGTCAGCGTTGATGTACAGGACAGCCAGTCTGAGATCTCACCTTTTCTCTCACCACGCGTGTGCGATCAAATGTGCCAGCGCTAAAGACTAGCAAGTGAAATCACAGACTTAACTTTTTTCAGTCTTTTAAAGACAAAACCCAGCTCCCAGTGTGCACATTAATATCATTCACCATGGACAGTGCACCCACAATGAGGTCTGCGACCACACTGAGCTCCTACACACTGAGATGGCTTAGTAGGAGTAAATTCCAGCAGAGATTTCGAGAGCTCTGTCTGGAGATAAGGGTCAATATGATCCGTGGTCAATATGATCAGCTCAGTTAATGCCTTTAAACAGAAAATGCACCTTCTGTCCTCAAAGCTGCAGCACCATGAACTTCCAGAACCTCGCGTCAGAGCTGGTGACGCACTGGAAGTCTTGTGCGCAGTTGAACATTGCACTGCACGGAGCAGATTGACAGCTGTCAGACAAAGTTTCACAGACTCTTTCAAGACTTTGCTTTACTGGAGCCAGTCGCTACTATTATTTCTGTGAGTCAGCCTTTTCCCACATGAAGATTATTAAGTCCAAATACCGGTCCACAATGACTGATCATCATTTGGAGGCCTGCTGGAGACTGGTTACCAGCAGCTACTGTCCGGACTATGAAACCCTGGATGATTCTATTCAGTGCACGTCATCAGAGTAAGGTACTGACCAAAAATGTACTGAATTGTAGTGTGTCATAAGGGCTCATGCAGTTATGCAAGGTATATGAACATATACTGTGCGTGTATATATTTGTATATATAAGTATAGTCAGTATATATGTTTCGCATTTTTAGTGTAGGTAGATCTCCTTGACTGATCATGTTTAAAGTAGCTCGCAAGTCAAAAAAGTGTGTGCATCCCTGTTGTAGAAGGTCCTGAAGGAAGCAGTTAATGTGAGGAAACCACCAAAATCCCAGAGATTAAGTGTCTGCTAAATGAATTAATGTAAATGTAAAATCTGTTAATGTTTAAGGTCATATTTATGCAGAAATCTAGAAAATTCTTAAGAGCTCACTTTTGAGTACCACTGTGCATGTATGGACTAGTGATTTCTCTAACTCAACAATGACTAGATTTAGCAGCTTATTCCATGTATTAAATGCACATTGCCAATCTGTGTATGGGCATGGATAGCAATAACTACCCCTAAAACACACTGTCTAAAATGCTGCAGCAGCAAATACCTGCTAGCTAATTTCATTTATTACACTGCCACTTTCACAATCCTAAAAAGAAGAATAAAACAAGTATTATTAGATGCCATATTTAACAAATGACATAAGTAAATCCAATTATTTGATCAAATATAACTTACTACCACTAGGAGGTTGTCACATTCATTTGGTAACATTTACCAAACTGTGAAAGAAATGATTTATATTAGGAGTGGGAACAAATTCTGCTCAAACAAATTTTGAGCAAACAAATTTTGCTCCTCTAAAGTGCATTTGAACACTTACATGAAAACAGATGTTTTGGTTTATATGGTTTTATTTTCTACAACTTTATAATCACTTAATATGACTTAATATAAACTGCACACTTCTCACAAGTAACAGTGATTTCGAACTAATTTAAAATATTTATTTGGTACCATTGCCTGATCAATATTAAGCAGGGATTGGAATAGGGAGAAAACACTTAAAATATATATTTTTTGACTTTTCTGTTTTTGACTATCCGTTTTTAATATATTTTATACTCTGTTCAACTGTTTAATATTTATTAAGAGATTAACTACTTTATTGAACTTGTGCAAATTGCTGATTTTTTTTTTTTAATAAACTATATTTAGATCTGGTTTATCATGTTCTGTAGAATTTCAGCCTTCTTCAGTCAAATTTGTTCTTTGAATCAAATTGTTAACTGGGGTAGTATACAGTAAAAGGTACCACACTCGGTACAAACACAACTGCAGATATATTATTAACGTTGGGCACCAGTACGTTTTTGTCTACGACTATGTATGCATTTAGGGAAGCATCCAGCATAATACATATTACATATACTCCCCATAACACATAGAAAATAAAAGAAAAATGAATTACGCAAAATTTCACAGAAGACATAGATAAATAATTTTAACAACTAATGTGTTAAATCTTAATATTTTGGGTTTGCTAGGTTCAAAAATGGTGAGAATACCACAGAACTGGCTAAATCAAAGTGTGCGGCATGGAGGTTGATGAGCCAAGTGGCTGTCTAGCAAGCTAGTTTTACAAGTTGGAAAAAGGTGCTGGGACAAAATACGAGGGATATTTCCTTAGACCCAGACACCATGCTAGCCAGAAATCAATCTGTATTTGTATGCTAACACTTGTTCCCTGAGCTAGTAAACTTCTGAAGTTGAAGTGAGTATTCACTCACAATGCTAATTTTCACATTGTGTGACTCTGAATTTAAGCAAAGGAATGCTTGGAACAATTCACCTTGCTTAACTATTTCGATGCTGTTGCATATTTCACTCAACATTATGATAAACACCTTCTTTGAAAGTGAGGTCAATTCTTAACTACAAAAAAACTAATACTTACCAACAACAAATATCCAACAGCAAGATCATGAGCCGCATCGGCCTTTGCAGAGCTAGCATGAGAAAATGCCAATCACAAACCTTGAGTGCAGTGTCTGTGCTTGTCTTGCACATGTGCAAATGGCACTCCCCAAAACAAACTAATTGTGTTAATCAAATTGAAATAAAAATCATAGATGACATTATTCATACATTTTATGTTAGACTAGTTACGTATTACTCCTAAGTACATGTATTTAAATAAAGTGAACAAAATTTAAATGTGTTATATCTATGAAGGGCCTGAATCATTTTTTTGAGTGTACAACATAGTCAGTGAACCATCAAAGAACTCATACAGGTTTGCACTAAAGTATGTTCATTGAGAACATGACATTTGGAAGATATGGCTGATGCCTAATGCATATGGCTCAAATCTTATCCTGAGCGGGGTCAAAACAGTTAGATTACATCTAAGCTTGCACTAACATTTAATGCACGGCAATGGTTGTTTAAAAACTAGACTTGGCCTGCCATTCTAACCTATTGCCCTCAGAAAGGTCTACAGACTGCCTTAACCACCACATTCTCTATATTGCTTGACCTTTATCCTGGTGCAGCTCTATTAAATGTGTAGGGCATAAAGGAGTAGTTATATTGTTGCGAGATTTTATTTTAACAAAATGTATTTTCTGCTTGCCTCTCATGTCACAATTTTACCCACTTGAAATATAAAATGAGAGGATGATAACTGCAAAAGGCATTTAAGTCCTCTGACAGGTTCATCTTTGCCAAATCAGTGAGCATTAACAACTGGCCCTAGTGGCTATCAGGCTTTACATTACTTCACTGTCAAAGTCTTTTATTAATCATTTGCACAGCTGATAAATGGTAAACTGAACATTTAAATTATTGTGGAGCTCCACTAAGAAATACTGGACATATACTACATATATTATATGGTTATTAAACAAAATATAGCGAACGTGCAACTGCAAATATAATATATACACAGAACAAAAGAAACTGTCCATATACAAAAATATGAGAAATACTATATATATATATATATATATATATATATATATATATATACACTGTGGATGCGGTCAGGTTCTGGTGATTTCATGGATTTGACCTGCTTGACGGTTCATCTAACAGTTACGAGTTAGTAGTATTAGTTAGAAGTAGTGTAGAGGTATTTGGGTCAGCTACGCACTTCACAGAAGTGGATTTGTTGCTTAACTCAAAATGAGCATAAAGTAGAAATTGTTGAGGCCTTCTTAGTTGTGAGTATATTTTTTCCCTTTGTACTATGTGATAGCATGCAGGCCACTCCACATGCACCAGATGTCAGAGCTCTGGTGGAGAGATTCCACACTGTTCCTATAGCTCCTCTTGAATCCTTGAAGGGAGTCTCCTTTTTTTCTAAATTATCTTGCATTGTGAGTATTTCCCCTATGTGGATTTAAATTTGTATGGTTGATGAATGATTGTTAATGACTTTTATTTCAACATGGCAAAACAAATTATAGTGACAAAATATATTATAGGTGTTTTTTCTATCTATTGAAAAAAATTTATGCACTTTTAATATGTAAGTTAAAATTTATTTGTGAGAAGATTGAAATATTCAAATAAAAACGTAATTTGCGATTTTCTTACTTATTATTTCCTGCCAAGCTCTTTTGACATTCAGCTTCAAACGAGTGCAATTTTCTGCTCACAAAAGCAGTTTCATCCAGAGGTTAAAATGTCAAATAGTTTATGCTAATTTCATCCTCATGGTTTCTGTGCTGCCTTATTACCAGTTATGCTTATAGTCTCGTATAATTTGGGAAGAGATTTTTTAGCACATTGCCTTAAGGCCAGTAGCTGAAAGAAACTTTATCAGTGATAAAATGGTTGAAGTAAACTTAATCTGTGTATTTAAATGCTACCCACAGGCCACTGAAGTTCCATTTTAGCTCTTTTCACATCTTTACCACAGGTCTTGTTATTTCTTTTATATATTACCAATGAGGTCCATCACAGTGGTGTATCAGTAGCATCGCTGTGTCACACTTCAGGGTTCCTGGACTGGGTATGCTAAGTTGCCCCTAGGTGTGAATTTGTGTATGCATGGTGCCCTGTGATGGACTGTTATCCTATTTAGGGTGTATTCTTGTCTCACACCCAGTGTTCCCATGATAGGTTCTAGATACCCTGCAGCACTGACTCGAATAAAGCAGTTACTGGAGATTAATTAAAGTGACCAGTGTTACCAGAATGTATAAGCATATATTCTTGGTAGCTATTTCATAAGATTTAACTGCCATTTAGGTATTTTTGTAGATGCTTAATTACTGACTGCATCCCATGTGTTTCTATGTACACATTGACACTCCCTTCTACACAATTCATTAGTTGAAAAAGATTACTGCTACCACTACATTATGTGGGTGGTGGACCATTCTCATCACACCAGTGACACTGTTCTTGTTGTGGCTGGATGTGCCTGGTTGGCAGTGACATTACATTGTTTACTGGGGTATACAGTTTACTCTTAATATTTTCTATACTAATTCAAGTAGTGTTTGACTCTACAGTAATATTCCATTTACTTGATCCAATTTTGTTTACAAACACGTTTACAGTGGTAGATGAAGCATGGAATGAGAGGAGTTATCTACAGTATCTCAAAATGTCATTTTTCTTCTTATAGCTAGGTTTGACTTAAAGGTTTTGTATATAAAATGTAACAAAACAGGTAACAAGAAGAAGGTCAGTAGTAAAAAGGACAGAAATCATGAAAAACACTGTCTTTTTTTTTCCTCTGTGTTGCAATCTCAGCCCTTTTGCTACCAAAGACACGCTAGCTGCCTCTTCGCATAAACTTCTCTTAGATCAAGATATTATTTTTTGGCAAGAGCCTCTGGCAATTGAAAAGATACTTTGCCTCTGCCGTGTGCTTACCCAGATTGCTGTCATTGTTATTATCTAAATGTGGCCCTGAGGCATGAACACATTTTATAAGGGTACCCCATGGACCACTTCTAAATAAAGACTCCTGGTATTAACTGGACTGAATTAAATCTCCAAATGTTTATAGGGGAAAGGATAGGACCTTTAGGACCATCTAAATCAGGGTTGGATGATGATTGGAGAAGGAAGCAATGAGAATAATTAAGCTGGATTCTCTGGAGTCTCCCTGACATGATAATGAAATATGATTGGGTTAGTCTCAGTATTAAGGTCCACTTTGTTCTCTATTATGTCATAGAAATAAATTGAAAGAGAACAATGAATGGTTAGTTTGGACAGCTAAACATTTCTGTATATTTACTTTCCTGGGAATGATTTGGAACCTAGGACCAAAGGGGATAACTTTTTTTTTTCTCCTGTTGATAATGTTAGACAAATGTGAGTGTAGAAACTCTTCTACTATTCTCTTCTCTTCTCAGTGAAAGATGAAATTAATGGTGTCATATTTTAACACCCACCCCTTTACCTACCTACACCTTAGCAGCACCCGAGCTGATTGCCAAAATGAAAATGAAACATTTGTTCTTGGCACTTATACACCACCTTTATGAGACAGAACGTGAATGTGAGCTAGGAGATTGAAGACCTGTGATTGATGGCCAGTAGGGGGAGGCTAACTTTAGCCCTTAATGGTTTAATATATGCTTGTATCACTCTCTCGTTCTCAGGCCAAATGAGCCTTTGTGCCGATTTATCAAAGTGCCCGAGCTGCAGCTGAAGATTGGGTGCTTGCCTCCTAATGCCCTTGATAAATGTTCTTTCTTTTACAGTTTTTTTTTTCTTTCTCAATACCTTCTGATGGCTAGATACATTTGGTAAGGAAGTTCAATCAATATATATTCTTTAAACTTAGGAAGCTTTCCTTATCATACAGTGTCTTTTGGCATATTCTATCATTAAGTAAGAAACTTTGGGGAAAGTGAACAAATGATAAACCGTGGCAGTGCATAAATTAGTCAAGAAGTAGTGCTGTTCACTCTAGAATACCCAATTTTGT
>JAFFST010052938.1:4858-16596 GCA_022414735.1 Noturus placidus
TATATATATATATATATATATATATATATATATATATATATATATACACACATACATACACACATACATATACACATATATACATATACATACATACATACATATATATATATACACACATATATACATATACATACATACATATATACATATACATACATACATATATACATATACATACATACATATATACATATACATACATATATATATATATATATATAGTAGAGTGCTTATGAAATAAATGAAAATAGAATAAATAACAAATCATTTGAATTAAAAAGTTTATGATGCATTTTTGTTTTAAATAATCTGATTAAAAGTATCGTTTGTATTACATACATTCTAAAACATAGACATTTAGGATCTTAAAAAGATTAAAATAGTTTGTTTAAACAGATTATATTTGTATTACAAACCTTTAGGAGTTCAAACTGTTTAAAAGAGTTGTTTTAAAAGAACAGAGCATATAAAGAACCTTACTATATTAGTTCTGTCTAAAGAATCAATGTGTTACCGAGAGAGATATGTGTCCGCGTCGAGGTCTGAGTCTAAATGAGTTGAAACCCCAAACTCTCTCTCTCTCTCTCTCTCTCTCTCTCTCTCTCTCTCTCTCTAAACCCCGACCACACACGTGGTTCATCGTTACCAACAAGTTCTGTCAATGTGTGGGTCAATCAAAGCAGTAGGGCCCTAGATTAATTCACGGTTTGGTTTTTCTCATGAAGGACAGCTGGCCAGCTAATTTGTTTTAAGACTTGTATCCTATTGATCAAAAGATTTTATGACCAGAGGTGTGGGGGTGGTGTCCCCACCCCATACCTATTGTAGCAGGGAGATGGTTAACCAGGTACCAGGAAGTCTGGAGCTGTAGTGGAGAAGGGGTGTGTGTGTGTGTGTGTGTGTGTGTGTGTGTGTGTGTGTGTGTGTGTGCTCCTATCAGACTTTGTTTATGATAATGAGCGGCGATGTGTGTGTTAAATAGCTTCGTTAACACGTTGTGGTTAAACACAGAAGACAGTTTGCAAGGAGCTGATACAATGGCAGCACCGAGAACTCCTAATATCTCTAGAAGATGGACCTGCATCACGCCTATAAAAGACTTTGATGAAATGCATGAGGAGTTAACTTATGCTCCAAGAAAAAAAACAACTATGTATTAGTTTGTCGAAATTTCTCCCTGGGGACGACATCGTAAAGGAGTTGTTGTTTAAACCTGAGCAGGGCATTACCCACTCCGGAGAACCTCTCTTAAGGCCGCCCTCACGATGCGCGGAATAAAACGGGGGCATACAGTGCCGCTGTTAAACACATATTACGAAGATGTCTCAAGATCCTTTATACGAGTGCTACAGCAACACTCCGGAGACTGCTCCGGCTCTGCCTGACGACAACGCTACAACACTACAGACCCCAAGCCATGACAGCAGGTGATTAGATAATTTCTGCAAGGAGCTAGGATATCACAAGCTAAGTTTCCTCACAACTCCGTACGGATTCAGCGGATCCTTAACTGGCACTTCAGCCTACATCGGCATCGATGACACAGACGGATGTATTCGATCTGACGCATTCAAGATTATAAAGGCTACAGTCGTGGTCCTTCTGGAAAGCATTATCAGTAACAAACTTAAAGAACTCTGTGTTGGTTGTGAAGTGGATCATCCGAGTCAGCTTAGACATTCCTGTCTGTTCGAACCTGATGCGTATTTCTTTAGCAAGTACTTAATGGAAATATTGCGTGATCTGCTCAAGCTGAGGCTTAAACACTTCATCGCTCAAGCATTGAGCCATTGTGGTTTGCGGGTTAACCCCCAGAGAATTCAAGGATTGGTGGATGCTGTTGTGCACGAACTCCGGGACGAGGTGTACATCGTGCAAAAGATTGCCAAGGTCAGAGAGAGTCTACTGGATGCCAGTTGCGAGCAGGTCGTCTCTGAAGCCATGGACAGCTGGAGAGGGATCACACCAACCATTTGAGATGGGGAATGCGTGTACTGCTACAGGATTAGCAAAGAGTTTGCTAAAACACCGTATTAGGTTATAAAGAAAACTATACGCACAAGTTTTTCACCATAACAGAATGCGTACCACACGAACGATCCGTCTATAGATTGTCTGATTATGACGGCGATGTCATCGATGGTGTTTTTTATGAAGAGGAATTAGAAAAAATAATTATGCACAAAAACAAAACATTTAAAGTGGAAAAGATTTTAGAGAAAAAGAAACAGGGGCGAAAAACAATGGTTTTGGTTAGATGGTCCGGATGGCCCTCAAGGACTGTTTATCCAGAAAATAGTATATCTTGTTATACAACCCGAATATCGAAATCTATCAATTTAAAAGGAGAATGGCAAGTCGGGTTAATCGAATTAGAATATCCGCTGTCGTGGTATACATTCGATGAGGAAGATGCTACGTTCATTTTCAGCTATTGTGATACATCAAAGACAGACACAAAGTTCCAACACATATTCTTATCGATGTATTATAGAGTGTCTCACCTCATGGTAAAGACGCTCTTGAAACGCTATTCTCAGACGGCCTTTTACAAAGACACTGCAGGTCACATGGACGAAACGGATCCCACTGGTGGTAATAGAGGCTTGACCAAACGAGCTGCATTTACCAATGCTAGAAACATCGTTGAACTACAGGCACCGATCCATAGTGTCATATTCTTTCAAGAAAAACTGATGCTTAACGGTGTGGACATTAAAATTTGCATGACGAGGGCGAAAGATGAATTCTGTTTGATGAGGAGCGATGCTGTAGCCTATAAGCTAAACATCGTGTCAGCTTTGTTGTTTGTGAAAAAGGTGTCTGTGTCTCCAGGTGTGAGATTGGGTCACGCACAAGCATTTCTTTCGACACCTGCCAAGTACCTCATTGACAGGGTGTGTGTGAAAAACTTCTCAATTCTTGCAGGCTCACGTGTTTGTAATCAATAAAACTTGTTCTTAGGAACTCTACCAAAATCTGTGGTTCTGGCTATGGTTGATAATGACGCGTTTACAGGTTCATATAATAAAAACTCCTTTTGCCTTTAAAAACTATGACCTAGAATTTTTGGCTGTTTATTTGGACGGTCAGCAGCACCCCGCTAAACCTCTGCAGCCTGAATATGGAAGCGGTTCTGCAGTGCTTGAATTTTACCAGTTAGCTTTGGCTTCTGGAAAACATCATAAACACCAACCTCTCTCTATTGATAGGGAGGATTTTCTACATGGCTATACCCTTTATTCATTTAATCTCATGGCGGACTAAGATTGCAGTCAGCACGTATCGCTTGTCAAGTCTGGGAACATTAGGCTGGAAGCATTTTTTAGACAGCCTCTACCCTGAACGTTCAACTTAATTGTTTATGCCATATTCGACAGGATCATTGAAGTGTCAAATCGCAGACAGGTCCTGGTTGATTACTATTAATAGACATAATGGATACCATACAGCTTACTGCTATAATGGATAAGATATCGTGTAATACCCATTTTCTCGGCGTACTCCCGTGTTACCATCTACCAAAAAACCCCTTAAGAAAATTACCATCAATGGTGATAATCAACACGCATCCTTCAGGACACCCGGGTGAACACTGGCTGGCCATCTACATAAATGAGGATGGCGTGGGTTGTTTTTTTGACAGCTTTGGTAATAAATCAGGTGGTGTACCCCGCCTTGCGCCCGATGGTCCCTGGAATAGGCTCCAGGTTTCCCCGTGACCCTGAAAAGGAGTAAGCGGTTGAAGATGGATGGATGGATGGATAAATAGCACTAAGATTCCTATGATGTACATAATGGGTGAACACTTTCTCCACCTCGTTGCGACCTCTGGCCTCTTTAATCAAATCATCAAGGATTAACAGGTTAACAGTGTTGGTTGGAAACAGAGTATCATCATTCAGAGTCTGTGGTAACCCTTCAACAAATTTTATTTTGTACATTTTCAACAATTCATCATACAATGGTTGCCAACAATCAAATATACACAATATTTAATTTTTTTTAGAAATCAAATGTACTGCATTTTGCAACAACATTTTTACAAAATATGACTTCCCCAAGTTTGAAGGACCATTTATCACACATGTTGTAATCTGAAATCAAACCGCTTTTTTTGTCACGTACAATGGTGTCTGTGTATGCCAGTATATGACGAGTATCATCGTCCCCAATGACATAGTGATCGACTAGACCAATCAGGGTGTCTAACCTAATGGATTCTGAGTTTACAGTGTTGAGTGTGATACCTTTGGCTTTCATACAGACCTTACCCTTCACAGTGTGGTACCCATATGTTTTCGGACCGCCTGAACAAAATTCTACGATATGATCACCATCTCCAACTTTGTCAGTTAAATTACCGAGATAGGGGCCCAACGGCGGGTCCACTCTCTGTAGATGTAAAAATCACACAGTCTGTGTCACTGTATAACAACCTGTCACCCAATTTGCCCATTAATTCATAAAGTTCTAGACGGGCATGGGCTGTTGTGAATGCCCATAGAAAGATGTTGATGTCCCGAGTCTGACCCCCTTCCCATCCGCATAACACCCCTGAATTAGAGCCACGCTGTCTGAAACGAATGAAAAGTGTTTAACGTCATAACCATCACCAAAATGTGTTGCTTAAATTGTTCCGGGTCCAAAACTAACTCTGTACACGGCAAATTTTTGCACATGGAGAAACGCCCCCAAAGTGAGTTCAGCAGTAGCTTGTTAATAGAACGACGCTCTGGGTTGCAACCTATCTTATCAGCGTCCATCTTAATACCCTCTTTATCAAATTAGTCTCTGACGTATGCGTCCTTGTCTGCGTCTGTCACAGCGTGTGCTAGGTAACCAGTGGCTTCTTGTTTGTATTGTAAAAATGTTTTGACAATCACAAAACAAAGTTTCTGGCCGTTGTGGAAAATGCCACACCTCGACCACTTTCGTCAAAATATAGCCCTTTTCCACACCTTTCAACAGCTCGATGCTGACCCAATACCCTGAGATGGTTTTTTCCTCATCGTTGTGAACGCACAACTCTGTCTGATTCAGATTTTCGGCGCATGTACGACAGAGTTGAAACATGAGCTTCCCGCCAGTCCTATATAGTAGTACGGGGTGTAATAGTTTTCGTGGTGGTAGTACTGATGCCTTAACAAACCCATGATAATTTTCAAGAGGTTCAAAATCCTTGAAAATTATTTGTGGATGTTCTATGGGGTAACATTTTTTGGCCTGGCAAAAGGGGTACAAACTTGTAAAGTCGACATATTGTATATTTTCACCATTGTCGGCTTTGTGATACAGCTTGTAAGCATTAGTACGCCCCCAAAACAGAGCATCCTTTCAGGATGTGTGTAAGTAGACATAAATGCCATTACAGCGATATCAGACTGTTTAGCGTTATTCCAATCACTCTCCCACATCACCTCAACATGGAGACCATACAGCTGTTTCCAATATTTTGACCTTATCATCAAACTGTCTTCTGAGCAGACTGTAGGGTACTTTTGATAACGGATGTAATTGGTTTGGATTATTCAATTCAATTCAGTTTTATTTGTATATCGCTTTTTAAAATGGACATTGTCTATTATGATTATAACATTCGTGCCCGTGAAACATACATCCGTTGAATTCGAAACCGTATTTAACACCATCCTTTTCGTAATAACCATCGAGATGGTATTTGCCAATCGCCATCTCTCCATGATTTAAAGCGTGTTGAATGTTCCTGCCGCGTGTTGTTTAGACATATTCAAGCCATTCTATGGAAACGGTTGAGTATGTCTTGTTCTGGTTTGTGTAAGTGTTGTTTTGCGTTAGAGCCAGTGTGTCTTTTGGTATGTAGTGGGTTTTATACACAGCCATGCAGCACGCAGCTAATGTGGTGCATATGAACGGATTGAGTTTGGTACATTGTATGAATTCATCACAGTACTTCATGCATGCCTCACGGACCAATATGACATCGTACCTTCCATATAGGGCAAGCTCTTTTTTTAAATCAAAAACCTTGCCCGATACCGTAACATACCACTCATCAACACCAGCCTTGCATGGTAATTTGGAGTGTCAAACCTGCTTTTGCAAAATATTCCAGCAGTATAATTGTCAAATCCTGAAGCGTTGTGTGCAACCCATGTATAATTTGATAACGAGGCAGTCTAAACTTTTTAACAAGTTGATCAATACAATCTGTACCAGCTGCTGTGAACTCTTCCCCTTTAAACGTAATAGCACATACAAAATTTGCAACGTGTTTTCCGTCTGTGTGTTGTGTCTCAAAATCGTATTATATGTATTTGTCGCTATGTGGCTCCATTTTTATCGGTTGTATAAAACATTTGTGTACTCCGTCATTAACCAATTCAGCGTTACAATGGACGCAGTGTTCGGCAGGGCACACATGTTTTTTTGGAGTGTCTCCATTGACGTGATATCACACATTACATTTCTGACAGTATTTAGTTACATCACACTGAGCGTACTGTTGTCCTGTCTGTATTTGTTTATGCAAAGGATGATCTACAGTACCGCAAGCAGTCGTGACATTGCCTCGTTTTGCCTGAGTACTTACGACAATCAGGTGCATTAAACACATCACATACGTACTTGCACCTGTGGTCTCTATGGCTAGTAAAACCACAGTAACAGTATTCGCACACGTATGGTGTACCGATGAATGCTTTGAGGTTCTTAATCAAGAAATAATGCTCATTGTGTAGATACAAGAATACCGTCTTATTATGTGGTTTGTCATTATTGGTAAAATGTTCCAACTGACCAGAACAGGTTCTGTGGAACACCACTATTTTAACTTTCAGTAAACGTTCAAAACGTGTGATGTCATTAAACCCTATCTTCTGATGTATAGGAAAACCTGCAGTTTTCTGTAGAGACGCGGTTATCGGCTCAAGTTCAGTACATGACATATGTGGATGTAGAAAGTGGGACAGACAGATCGCAAAACATAGGTTATTGGATATATTGTTAGGACAGAACAGATTCATTCTCTTTCTGGCAATAACCTCGTTGTGTGCTAAATATCGTATCTTACGGTAACCACCACCTTGTTTACCACGTGCTATAGACACGTTGAGATCCAGACAATAATCAGACTTTACATCAGAATTACTTTGCATGATATTCTCAAGTTGTTGTGTGAATATATGCAAATCGTAATCATTATCAGGTGTCAAGACGGCATAACTGCTCACCATCATAAACCCATACAGGAAAATAAACAGTAATCATTTTGTCTCCAGATCAGGAGTGGGTAAAGACAAACTAGTGATCTGATCTATTTGATATATACGTACTTTAGATAATGCCTCTCTGAGGACGATGTTGGAATGTTACCAAATCAAAGTACTGAAGAACCCCTAAGCATTAGATCACCTCATCATACTCTTTCCATTCCATCGTGCCCTTTGCCTAACAAAGCAATTCCCATTCTATGTCAAAACATATTTGACAGTTGGGGTTTAATTCTAAAATCACCAGATACCATATGTACAGCAGTTCTGTCTTTCTGCCATCACAAAATAAAAATGTTTAAACCTTAAGTACTGTAGTCACGGAGGGTGTGTACATTTTCCACACTACATTAAGGGTGGGGATCCTTATAGACTGTGGAACAGAAATGTACACAGTGTGTCTCCATCAATTTATTTCACATTGCAGCACAACCATTTTTCTTTTTTACCATTATGGACGAAACACCGTTTCTTTTAAAACATCATCTTTAAATGTTTTTCTACCTCCTAAAAAAACCCTCCGCCTTAAGACACGATCTTTGGAGTTGTTGACGCCCTGCTCAGGATTAAACAACAACGTCTTTACAATATCTTCATGAATAAATTGCCAAAATAACATATTGGGTTTTTTTTCTTGGAGCAGAAGTCAGGTCCTCTCTCATTTAAACAAGTCCTCATGTTGGTGAATACACAGCGTTCTTTAAGGGGTATTAGGATTTCTCAGAGCAGACATTGTAACAGAGTTACAAAAAAAATAGATTGTTTTAGACTTTAAGAGTTGAAATTTGTTTGACATATATACTTCACTATGCACTGTGTGTGTGCGTGTGTGTGTGTAAAAGGTGACATTTTGGGGCAACCCATCAGTGGTCTGGAATCTCTGATTCAGATGCCGTATGGTTGTTGTGGTGAGCAGAACATGATCCACTTTGCACCGAATGTTTACATGTTGCAGTATCTGAGATGGTTGGGCCACACTGATGAGGAAACGCGTACTAAAGCTCTGCGCTACATGACACAAGGTATTTTCATTTACTGTAATTTGCAGTTCAATATTGTATTCATATATTACAGTATAAATGTTTTATTTTAAAATATAATTTATTCTCTAGTTTTCGTGGCCTGACACCACCTTGAAGCCCTGCCCTCTTTCTCCAGATCTCACATGCTCTCACCTCATGCAGGCTCTTACTTTCTGTAATGGTAAATGGAGAATATAGTAATATAGTACTTTATAGTAATTATAGTAAATATAGTAATTTCAGTACTTGTCTGTTTGAGCTGTAGAAGAGTAATTATTAATTATCACACTATTATTTGGTGTCACCCAGATGAATATGGGTTCTCTTTTGAGTCTGGTTCCTCTCCAGGTTTCTCCCTCATATTTCTCAGGGAGTTTTTCTTTGCCATTGACATATGTCAAATGGATTTATGTCAAACTGCTTCATGATAGTGTTTATTGTTAAAAATTAATATACACAATAATAATACTACTACTACTACTACTACTACTACTACTAATAATAATAATAATAATAATAATAATAATAATAATAATAATAGTAGTAGTAGTAGAAGTAGTACCGTATTTTCCGCACTGTAAGGTGCACCTAAAAGCCTTAAATTTTCTAAAATAATTGGCCGTGTGCCTAATAATCGGGTGCGCCTTATGTGTGGACTGAATTCCAAAATCTGTAAAAATGTTGTACGACGTTGTAAAAATGTTGTACAACGCTCCACTTGATTAACTGCTGGACCATTTCCCGCTGACACAGGGACGCAATACGTACACTACGTACGCTGGCAGCGATAAACCAATCAGAGAAGATTACGTAATACGTACAGTAGTACGCTCATCTCTGCCACGCCTCCGGGAGGTATACTACCGGTTGCTGCAAAACTGCTGCAATTTGTTGAATAAAGTTCAACTTAACTCACTGTTTTGCTTCCATTACCTTTTTTTTGTAGATTGTTGTCATGAAGTTGGAGGCAATAAGTAAGTGCAGGAGAACCGTCTTTATTTAAGAACAAAACAAACATAAACAAGCACCGCTTAGCATCCCCGGCTATGGCTAACTATACTGGCTTCCAATAAACAGGCATTCAGCACTCAGACAGACCTTCCAAAAAATAACGTGCAATGTGCTCTTAGCCCGAGGGGTTTAAATACCCAATATAATCAAACCAAACACAACACAGCTGGGATAACATCACCGAATCCATCCATCCATCCATCCATCTTCAACCAAATTAATCAATTTGTATAGCGCTTTTTACAATGGTCATTGTCTCAAAGCAGCTTTACAGAAATATCATTTTTACATTTACAAGCGACTTACAAATGAGAGTAAACTCACACACCAATGGTAGCAGAGCTGCATGCAAGGTGCTAGCTTGCCATTGGGGGCAACTTAGGGTTCAGTGTCTTGCCCAAGAACACTTCGGCATGGGATCACCCGGGCCGGGATTCGAACCACCAACCCCACGATTAGTGGATTAGTGGACAACCCACTCTACCAACTGAGCCACAGCCGCCCTAATTAGTCTAATTAGTCATGTGTCTAGAGTTAGTTCATGCTGGGGAGCCATCTGATGGCCGAGGCGTAACAACCGTATGTTTTAGCATGCGCCTTATGTATTGGTCAAGTACCGAAATAGACCCGTAATTGAGACTGCACCTTATAATATACAAAAATATAAAATACGAAAATACGGTAGTCTTTTTTCACACTTTTCCCAGATGGTGCTCTTTCGCAAACCACATCCTTTTGTGTGACTTTGACAAGAGGTCAGTGGTCAACTTCTGTGATTTATTTATTTCCTCCTCCCCCTCCAGTTTTAAAGGACAAAAATGACCACATTACGTGCTTTTAATTGCGACGAACTTTTCAAATGTAATAACATGTGAGTAGGACTTTTTTATGTATTTATGGTGTTGAGTCAGACATGTGACGTTGTTATAATTAGCGCGGTTAATGCTAACTCTAACTTGCTATGGCTGAATCCCAAAAAAATTAGTAATTCATATGCAAGTGCACTATTTAGGCTGTATAACAATGGATTATACATATTGCATATTTGTTGTGTTCCAGTGGGAGTCATTTAGGATTCAGAAACAGTGATGCTTCTGAATGTAAATAGCCACGCTGCCGATTCCCTTTAGCAACTACCTTTACTACCAATAAGAAGATTATTGAACATCAGCACCGAAGTGTGAAATGAAAGTCTTCCTGTTTTTGTTAAATAAAGGTTATATTTCTCGTACATCCCAAATGTATTCATATTAGGTATTTTGGTGCCCTACATAGGAGTAAATAAATAATGATTTATGCATCCTATTTAATGCACTACATAGACATTATATAGACATTTAATGCACTACATAGACATAATCGACCATTAGAGATCACGCCAAGAGCAGGATGTGTAATAGGCCACGAAGTCACAAAGGAACCCAGGGTAATTTCAAAGCAACAAAAGGCCTCTGACATAATGTTAATGTTCATGAGTCCATCAGGAGAATACTATACAACAATGGTGTGCATGGCAGGGTTACAAGGAGAAAGTCACTGCTCTCCAAAAAGAACATTGCTACCCTTCTGCAGTTTGCTAAAGATCATGTAGATGAGCCAGAAGGCTAATGGTAAAATATTTTGTGGATGCATGAGAACAAAATATACTTTTTATTTTAAATGAAAAATGTTCTGTTAGGAGAAAGGAAACCATTGCATTTCAGCATAAGACTTCAGCATCTGTGAAACATGGTGGTGGTAGTATCGTGCTTTGGTCGTGTTTTGCTGCAACTTGTCATAATTGATGGTACAATGAATTCTAAAGGAAAATGTCAGGACATCTATCCATGAACTGAATCTTAAGAGAAAATGGGTCATGCAGGAGGAAAATGACCCTAAGCACATGTCATTCTAGGGGATCTCACCAGATACTGAACGCAAAGGTTCATGTACTTTTGCCACTCACAGATATGTAACATTGGATCATTTTTCTCAATAAATAAATTACCATGTATAATATTTTTGTCTCATTTATCTTTTTATCTACTTTTTCTAACATACACAATAAGTTACCTAAAAACTCCGGTGTAGGGGTGGGGTGGGAAGAGTTGCTATCAGGGTAAAAAATAAATCACATTTAACAAAGTGAAGCTGACCAGAGTAAGAAAAGTAAAAACAGAATAAAAACAAATTGACAAGACAACAAAAAAAATTATTAACACGCCTGAGAGAACAGATATGTTTTCAGCCTCTTCTTAAAATTGGTAATTTATTATTTCCATCTTTCCTGATTATACACCTAAGATAGCTCGGGCTTGAGCTGCATTTAATGAGGTTCGGCGTCAACTTCGTGACGTTGAGGACGCTCGGTATGGAATACTTCACCCAGCTCGTCTTCGCATTACATATAACGGTGTCTAAAAGGACTTTAATTCAGCGGAGGAAGCAAAAGACTATGTTAAACTCTTCATAT
>JAFFST010052947.1:7741-25038 GCA_022414735.1 Noturus placidus
AAAGTGAAGAAGCAGATACAGGCTGTTGGTGATTTCCAGAACAAAGCGAGAAGTGCCGTCCATATCCTGGGTGTTCTGAGTGGGAGGGCCAGTGTAGCTGAACATCAGACTCGCAAATTCATCCTCCAAGAGCCTGTGATGAAGGTGATGGAGGATGTGATGAACGCAGCGAAAGAGATCACAGGGAATGAGCTCCTGTACAACAAAGACTTGACGAGACTCATCGATCAAATGAAGGAGAATGATCTACGCTTGGCAGCCATCTGTGCCTCAGAGAAAAATGATTTGGACGGCTACTGATAGACGTTCATCATTAATAACATGCACTGGTAGTAGTTATATCATACACTTTCTGTCAAAGTGATCATTTATGACCCCTCTCGGTCCGTGAGTGACAGGTCTTTAGGGTGGGTGGTAGCCCCTAGCTAGTGTATCAGGGGGTCAATCTGGCTCCTGGGTGTCTGGGGAGTGGTGGATGGGTGTGTGTGGGGCGGGAATAGACCCCTCCCAACAACAGGTGTTTATGTTAACGAGTCTGGGTTTTTAATAAAAATAAATAATGTTTTAAAATGGGGGATGTGTTTGTTACTGTGTGGGTTTATTTTGTTTTAATGTGAACACATTGTTAGAAAAGCATGATGTTTGAATGTGTACAATATTTGTTTTGTTAAATAAATGAAAACAAATGTTGATTACTTTTTTGGGTTGCTAGTCTGCCTTTGAATAAAAAAAGTTTACATTTACATTACATTTATTCATTTAGCAGACGCTTTTATCCAAAGCGAATTACAAATGAAAGATACAAGCAAAGTGATATCAAGCAGAGAACAATACAAGTAGTGCTACTATACACGATCCCTTAATTGAGTTCTAGAAGAAGCAAAGTGCACAGAGTCGATGTGCAAGTGCATTTATTTATTTATTTATTTTTTTTAATGAGTTGGTTAGGTGTTGACGGCTGAGGTGGGTCTTTTAATGCTTTTAAAGAATTTTACTTTGATCTCTATAGGTCGGCGTCTTTTTCTACTGATGATTACATAAGAAACTTTGTGGAACCGTTAGGACTCCCTAACCTGATGACTGAGAAAAAAATTCTCTTGATTCTGAGCTTGGCGAGTTAATCAGGGCCCTACCTACAGGTAAATCTCCGGGGCCAGACAGCCTTGCCGCTGTTTTTTTTAAATCCTATGCTGCAGAGCTGGCTCCACTTCTATTGGAAATGTATACAGAATCATTAAAGAATGGAAAGCTTACCCCGACCATGTGTCAAAAAAGACAAAGATCTGAGTGAGTGTAAAAGTTATCATCCAATTTCCCTCATCCAGTTAGATGTAAAGATCTTGTCGAAAATTCTGGCTAACCAATTGAGTAAAGTTATGACATCTCTTATACATATAGATCAGGTGGGGTTTATTTGGGACCGTAGCTCTTCTGATAACATTAGACGTCTCATTGATATCATGTGGTCAGTAGCGAATGATCAGTCGTCGGTTGCTGCCATCTCACTTGACGCCAAAAAGGCCTTTGATATGGTAGAGCGGAATTACCTTTTTAAGATCTTGGAAGTGTATGGGTTCGGGAATACTTTCATTGATTGGAGTAAGCTACTTTATAGATATCCGGTTGCGGCAGTACAAACAAATGGACTAATGTCAGATTATTTTACTCCAAGGAGGGGCACTCGACAGGGTTGTCCTCTTTCGCCATTATTGTTCTGTCTTACCCTGGAACCATTAGCAGCGGCGATAAGAAAGGAGAATGATTTTCCAGGGGTGGTGGCAGGGGAGAAAACGCATAAGCTTTTGCTTTATGCTGATGATATCTTATTGTTTGTCTCTAACCCTACTAGATCTATGCCTTGCCTCCATGGTATTAATAACTCCTCTTCCAAATTCTCAGGATACAAAGTCAACTGGTCTAAATCGGAAGCTTTGGCTCTGGCAGCGTACTGTCCAGTAACAGCCTTCCGGCCAGGTGCTTTCCAGTGGCCCAAAAAGGGCATCAAGTATTTGGGCATTTTATTTCCAAAAAATTTGTCCGATTTAGGTCGAGTTAATTTCGACCCGTTAATGAAATGGTTTTCGAGTGATGTAGACAGGTGGTCTATGATCGGGAAGGTTAATGTTATTAAAATGAGTTTTATTTAAAAATTCAATTACCTGCTACAATCTCTCCCTATAGATGTCCCTCTGTCTTATTTCAAGCAATTTGAGAGTATAGCAAAGTCTTTTATTTGGAATGGTAAGCGTCCCAGGTTAAATTTAAAAAAGTTACACAGGCCGATTGACAAGGGTGGGCTAGGCCTACCCAAGAGTCTGTTTTAACAATCAGATGGCTCTTTCCTCATCAGTATAACCGCAAGGCTCTGTCTAATTCTGATTGTCGGCAATTTGTACAAAGTACAAAGGCTACCGGCTACAACTCGCACCTTCAGGAAGTGGACAACCGACTGGAGCGTGCTTCAAAATTGAGAGGATTTAGAGGAGGTCACACATTGTACAACCAACTACCTGAACTTCTGTATAGACATAGTTGTTCCCACCAAAACTGTACGCTGCTTTCCAAATAATAAGCCATGGATAACCGGTAATGTCAAGACCCTTCTCAATAAGAAGATGGCGTTCAGAGAGGGGGATCAGACAGAGCTGAGGCGCATACAGGGGGAACTCAAAGCCAGGCTGAAAGAGGCCAAGGATGAATACAGAAAGAAGGTGGAACAGAAGTTGCAGGAGAACAATGTGAAGGAGGTCTGGGATGAAATGAAGACCATCACTGGACTGCAGAAGAGCAGTAGCTCTGTGGAGGGAGATCTGGATAGGGCAAATCAGTTGAATCACTTCTACAATAGATTCAACTGCCCTGTTCCAGTTCCAATGGCAGTGGAATCTCCACCACCCTCTTCTGTCCAACTCACACCTCCACTCTCACACACGGTGCACCATGTACCCTCACCATCAAAGGCTGATGTGCGCCCCCACAAGGTGACAATGGCGTTGGCTACTAGCCACCCGTCTCAAACACCAGACACCTCCCGCAGATGCACCTATTCCCTCCCCCCTCCCCTTCCCCACATAATCATGGCAGATAAAGTTAGAGGACAGCTGAAGAAACTCCACCCCAGTAAGGCAGCCGGGCCTGACAGACTGTGTCCAAGGCTGCTTAGGGCCTGTGCTTCTGAACTGGCAGAGCCACTGAAGCATATCTTCAACCTGAGTCTCCGTCTTGGAAGAGTTCCAACACTGTGGAAGACGTCATGTCTCATCCCTGTCCCCAAGAAGCCACACCCAAGTGAGCTAAATGATTACAGACCAGTCGCTCTAACATGACACGTTATGAAGACCATGGAGCGACTGGTTTTGGGGATACTCAGATCCCAGGAACGTCCTGCACTCAACCCGTTACAGTTTTCTTACCAGGAGAAAGTGGGCGTGGATGATTCTATCGCAAATCTCCTACACAGGATGCAGTCTTACCTGGACAAGGGGAAAAGTGCTATGAGAATCATGTTCTTCGATTTCTAATTTTTAATACAATTCAACCCCTCAAACTGGGTGACAAGCTCCTGCAGATGGGTGTGGATGCTCACCTGACATCCTGGATCACGGACTATTTAGCAGAGTGGCCACAGTTCTTCAGACTGAAGAACTGCAATTCTGACACTGTGATTAACAGCACCGGAGCTCCACAGGGAACAGTGCTCTCTTTCCAGTCCTCTTCACTCTGTACACGTCTGACTTTTGCTACAATACAGAGTCATGCCACATGCAGAAGTTTTTGGATGATACTGCAATTGTGGGCATATCAGTGAAGGGCAGGAGGAGGAGTACAAGAGTCTGGTGGAGGACTTACACTACTAAGACCAAGGAAATGGTTGTAGATTTCCGGAAGTCTAAGCCCGCTCTGCTGCCAGTCACCATTGAGGGATAAAGGTGGAGGTGGTAAACACTTCAAGTATCTGGGAGTACACTTGGACAACAAACTGGACTGGTCAACCAATTGTGAAATACTCTACAGGAAAGGGCAGAGCAGGCTGTACTTCCTGAGGAGGCTGCTGTCCTTCAATGTCTGCAGCAAGCTCTTCCAAATGTCCTACCAGTCTTTTGTTGCCAGTTTCATCTTCTATGCTGTGGTATGCTGGGGAGGAAGCACTAAGAAGAAGGATGCTGGACGACTAGACAGACTGGTAAGGAAAGCTGGCTCTGTTGTGGGAGCTGAACTGGAGTGCATCACTTCAGTGTCAGACAAAAGGACACTGAACAAAATGATCAACATTTTGGACAATGACTGTCATCCTCTTCACAACTTTATCGTGAAGCGAAAGAGCTTGACTAGTTGGAGGCTTCGCTCACTGCCATGCTCAACTGACAGGCTGAGGAAGTCTTTTTTCCCAAGGGCCATACAACTTTTTTAAGCTTCACTTAGAGGAAGAGGTGAGATAGACTTCTCTCTATAGTCTATCCGCCTCTTCACCTTTTCTTTCATACATTCTTATACACCATTGTTGACCTCCTACAGCAGTGTTATAACAATGTGTGTTGTCCATCTCCTACACGTTTTGACACAACCATAATAATTTTCAAGAGGTTCAAAATCCTTGAAAATTATTTGTGGATGTCCTATGGGGTAAAATCTTTTGGCCTGTAAAGTTGACATCGTATTTTTTCACCATTGTCGGATTTGTGGTACAATTTGTACACGTTAGTACGACCACCAAATAGAGCGTCGCAGAGTTTCAATCTTTCAGGATGTGTGTAAGTGGACATAAACATCATTACAGCGACATCGATCTGTTTAGCATTATTCCAATCACACTCCCACATCACCTCAACATGGAGAACATACGCTTTTTCCAAAATTTCGACCTTATCATCAAACTGTCTTCTAAGCAGACTTTAGGGCACTTTTGACAATGTAATTGGTTTGGATTATAATGACATTCATCCGTTGAATTTGAAAGTGTATTTGACACCATCCTTTTCATAATAACCATCGAGATGGTATTTGCCAATCGCCATCTCTCCATGATTTACAGCATGTTGAATGTTCACGCCACATTTTGTTTTAACATATTCAAGCCATTCTATGGAAACAGTTGAGTATGTCTTGTTCTGATTTGTGTATGCATTATATGTCAGAGCTAGGTGTCAAGTCTCCGCGACGGCGGAGAATGAGGCGGGACACAATTGCAGTGCGAACACTGCTTTATGTACAAAAGTGTCACACAGTGTAATCCACAACATAAATCTAACAGAGGTAATCCAGAAACAGGCGAGGGTCAGGCGATCAGCAAACAACGTGAACAGGGCTAGGCAAAAGATGAGGTCGAGGTCACGAGCAGAGTGGGTCGATACACAAAAACCGGATACAGGAAATCTAAACTAGGATGCAAAAAATGCTTCAATTTTAAATGTAATCGTGCATACGAAATTTGCAACGTGTTTTCCGTCTGTGTGTTGTGTCTCAAAATCATAAGATATGTATTTGTCACTAGGTGGTTCCATATTTATCGGTTGTATAAAACATTGGTGTATTCCGTCATTAACCAATTCAGCGTTACAATAGACACAATGTTCTGCAGGGCACACATGCTTTTTCGGAGTGGATCCGTTGACGTGATATCATTTCTGGCAGTATTTAGTGACATCACAATGAGCGTACTGTTGTCCTGTCTGTATTTGTTTAGGCGCATTTTAACAGTAGGGTGTCTCTGTTACTGTCTATATCATTAGCTGCCTCGCGACCAAAAGCTTCTTCGTTGGAGGGCAGATCATCAGAAGCATTGTCTACAGGAGCCGGGGGAAAAACACAAGAATCCCACGCTACCAAAAGATCCTCATTCCAGCCCAAACATCTGTCTATAGAACAGTGTTCATTCACAGCTGACTTTGGTTGTAATAAAAATACCGGTGCGAAAGGAATAGTCTTTTTAAAATAAAAAATACATGTTACATACCGTCTGTTGGTCCTGTGTCACGGTCCCATGACGGCAAAAAATGAGGCTGGACGCAAAACGCAGTGTGAACTGTTTTTATTAAAAGAGAGGCAGGCAGTTTAATCCAAGACATAATCCAAACAGAGGTAATCCATAAACAGGCGAGGGTCAGGCGATCATGCAAACAGTACTAAACTAAGGATGGGCAGAATTCTATGTCAAGGTCACAAGCAGAGTGGGTCGGTACACAAAAACAGGATACGGGAAACCTAAACTACGATGCAAACTGGTAGCGGAGGAACCCGTTTTAAACACCACTAACAAAGATGAAACAAAACCCGAGACTTAACATGAATGTGACATGAACATGGACAATTTTGATCTAAACACTTACTCATTCACAAACTTTGCTCAGTGACTCCTTCATTCACAAACATTCATTCAATATTCCACCCCGAGTGCTACTCGGTGCGCGGTAAATGTACTTGCCTAATCGACTCTGATAGCATGCAGCTGAGAGTGATTCAGACAGGTTAACGCATGACAGAGCATGGGAGGAGACAAGATAGAAATATAAACAAAGTCCACGTGTCTGAGTGTCAATGTCAATGAAGTCCGCTTCGGAAACAAACAGATGCAGTGCGCATGCACACTGCTTCCAGGGGGAATCGTGACAGAACCTCCCCCAAAAGGTGCTACTCCTGGAAGCACCATGAAACACCTCCCCCTTTTGTTGGTCCCGGCCCCCTGGGCAGAACGTCCCAAGCAGAGCCAGGGGACGGGGCAACAGTCCAGGAAAAACAAAAACGCTGAGGGGTGCCCATGACAGCGCCGGAAAGCAGCGCGACAGTCCCTGCCAAACTGGAGAGCAAAGTGATGTCCTTGGCTGAGCATGGAGACTGATCAATGACCTCAGCTGAACTGGTAGACTGAGCGGCGTCTTCAGTTGAACAGAGAGGCTGAGCGATGACCTCCGCTGAAGAGGGGAACAGCGCGGCATATGCTGCGGTGCAGGAAGGCAGAGTGCCATCCTCAGCTGAGCAGTGGGACTGAACAACTACCTCAGCTAAAGCGGGAGACTGGGCCTGGAGCTCGGGGACTTGAGACTGGACCTGGAGCTCGGGGACTTGAGACTGCGCCTGGAGCTCAGGGACCCGAGCTGTGATCTGGAGCTCAGGGACCGAGCTGTGATCTGGAGCTCAGGGGCTTGGGATGGAGCCAGGAGCTCGGGGACATGAGGCGTGACCTGGGGCTCGAAGGCGGGAGACATGACTTGGGGCTCATGGGGGTGAGATGTGACCTGGGGCTCACGGGCGTGAGACATGACCTGGGGCTCTAGGGCATGAGATGTGACCTGGGGCTTAAGGGTAAATGGTAAATGGTGCACTTATATAGTGCTTTTATCCAAAGTGCTTTACACTGTGTCTCATTCACCCATTCACACACACACACACACACACACACCGATGGTAGCAGAGCTGACATGCAAGGTGCTAACTTGACATTGAGTGCAACTTGGAGTTTAGTGTCTTGCCCAAGGACACTTTGGCATATGGAGTCATTTGGGCCGGGAAGGGCATGAGACGTGACCTGGGGCTCACGGGCGTGAGACGAGACCTGGGGCTCATGGGCGTGAGACGAGACTTGGCTCTTGGACGCGGGCATAACTGGGCTCTTGGACGAGGGCGTAACTGCAGCCTGGACGTGGACGTGGGTACGGGTGAAACAGGACTTTCAGGCATGGGCTGCGTACCATGGTCCACCGGTCGTGGGGGATTCTCCGGCTGGGCCTGCAGCCGGTGCTGATACTGTGCCATCTGGCACTCGAGTTCCTTCCTTAACTGGATGGAATGATCCAGGAGCACCGAAAATAGCCCTGAGGTTCCTAGCTGGGCTTGCTCCATCCAGTTGAGCTGCAATGCCAGCCCCTGTACCCGTGCTAATGCTGCGTGCATGTAGTCCAGATCTGAAGGTTCCGAGGATCCGGGCTTCCCCGCTACTTCCATTGTACAGGTACCCTCCTGGCTTGTCATAGCAAGAGGTGGGGTGTCCTTGCAGGACAAGCTTCCTTCATATTTTTTTTTTTTAATTTTACGTAAACTAAAATGCAAAAAAAAAAAAAAAAAAAAAAAAAAAAAAAAAAAAAAAAAAAAAAGCTGCGGTCCTGGGGAAACAAAGGAAAAGGGAAATACAAAGCCTTGATGACGTGGCGGAGACTCTTTAGCATAATGAAGGTCTGTCTCTGAGGTAATCTTTAGCGTAATAGTGCTCTGTTTCCAAGGTACTCTTTAGCTATCTGAGGTTCTGTGTATGAAGAAATGTTTAGCTAACTGAGGGTCTGTTTCTAAGGTACTCTTCAGCTAACTGAGGTTCTGTGTCTGTTGTACTCTTTAGCTAACTGAGATTCTGTTTCTGAAGAAATGTTTAGCTAACTGAGGGTCTGTTTCTGAGGTACTCTTTACCTAGTGAAGGTTCAATTTTTTTGGTCCCCTATAGAGAGTACTGATAAGAGTTGTTATAACTTTCTCTTGTGAGAATTGGAGTGACAATTTAGAAGAATTTAGAAGTCTAGAACAATTTAGAGTTTAACTTGTCTCTCTATGTCTCCTTCTGTGACTCTTCTCTGTTTTTCTATCTTTCTCTCTTTATTCGTCTTTCAAACCATCTCCAGATCGTGGTTGTTGTTTGCGCTGGTTTTATTTACCAGCAGCTGTCTCGCCCTGTCCTTGCTTCTCTCCTCTACATCCCGCTCTCCTCGACTTCTTAGTCTCCTTCCTCCTTTACCATGTGCTCCACTACTACCTCTCGTCCAGTCTACACCACTGTGGCTGAACAAGTCTGACCTAACATACAGTAAAGCAGACTCTCTTGCATACTTATTAAGTCATTCCTCTCTATTTTGTTTCTCTACATACCTGTCCTTTTCAGAATAATTATGGTTAGTGGGTGTGGCTGTGGCTCAGTTGGTAGAGTGGGTTATCCACTAATCGTAGGGTTGGTGGTTTGAATCCCGGTGATCCCATGCCGAAGTGTTCTTGGGCAAGACACTGAACCCTAAGACACTTGCCCCCAATGGCAAGCTAGCACTTTGCATGGTAGCTCTGCTACCATTAGTGTTTGAGTGTGCTCTCATTTGTAAGTCGCTTTGGATAGAAGCGTCTGCTATAAATGTAAATTAATAAATGGGTGATTGGTAGAGTTCTCTCTGTCTTCTATTAGATCATGGTGTTCTACTTGAAACTTTTATCTTTTTGGTTTTCTCTTCTTGTTTTCACTTCTCTCTTTCTCCCTGTCTCTCCTTCTCTCTCCATCTCTCTGGTAGTTCCTGGTGTTGGTCTGCAGTGTTATGCTCTGCTACAGCATAAAGAACAGTGTCCACTACACACCACCACTCTTCTACTGACCCAGAAAAACTCAACAATGCAGCATGCCATCCTTCTGTCCTCCACTTAATATTCTCATCTTGTCAGTCTCCACTTCTCCCCTTTTCACCTCCCAGCCTTCTCCTGTATTACATACAGTCTCATCCTTCTGTCTCCCCTACACCTGATCTCTTCTTGTCCTTCTTCTCCACTTAGTTTTCTCATATCCTCCATTGTTCTCCCAATATCCTCCAACCTTCTCCTAATCCCTTGTTCTCCACCCAAGCTTCTTTTCTCTTGTCTTTGACTATTGTTTGAGTCAGTTACTCTGTTCGGTTTCTGCAGATGACAAACTGCAAAATTAAAACATGGAAACAAAAGAACTCCATTTCAACTCCAATAAATAACTGATTTATTAAATACTGAACTGAGTGAAATGACTCAAGTCAGTGAACAGACTCGCATTGATCTGCACACTGATACTGTACTAAAATACCTCAGTCACATGGGATAGGATTTAACTACATGATTACAGAACACACACACACACACACACACACACACATGCACATGCACACATACACAAATACATTACTCCCTGCTGAAACAATAGAACGATTACAGAAATTCTAATGGTGTCCACTACAAATACCATTAAAACATTTTCATTAGGTTTACATTCTATTAGGAGAGATGATACCAATTAAGCCATGGTTGGCCAAATTTGCTGTTCGCCATTTTGAATTTACAAAAAATAAAATATTTTTTTGAACCCCTCCTACACTGTTAATCCAATTTTCACCAAAATTGAAACAGACCATACTGTTGCACACATTAAAATGAATAATGCATGTGTGGGGTTGATGTAGCTTCTCTATTTATTTACAGTTGCCGTTATGGTCCTGTAATTATTTACAATACATATCAATCATGAGAGAACAGACTACACGTAGCGACAGTGCAGCTCAACACTCAGAGTAGTGACGTTCTAACTCTGCGCTTTCGCAGGTGTTTTTCCCCTACCACTGGTCATCAGCGCCCTCTATTGGTATAAGTACCAAGTCTTGTTTCTGTCTCTCAATATTTCAATGGTAATTGTTGAATAATTCTAACAGCAAAAATTACAGGCCTCCAGTCTTACTGATTAGTGTCCATACTAATGGCCAAAATAATATGGGCAGTGTCTTCTTATTAACCGTTTCCTCACACGCTCCCTCCACAAAATAATGGCGACCCGCCTCTCGGCACTTTCTGGACCACATTAGAAATCTTACAGTATCACACCACAGAGGTATATACATAGAATATAACCAAATAGGAGTCAGTCCAACAATATTGTACTGTAACCAGTAACCCATATAGCATTCTCCTGTTCATGCCATAGGTATGTAGTAGCAGTCATTGTGCACGATGACAAGCCACCACCTCCAACGCCGTTCACATGGGTATCTGTATCATTACTGAGTAAGTTCCCTTTAACAACAGAATAGTCTAGCATCTTCCTATTTATACTGTGATGTAAACCATGCTGATGTAAGCAACCGGGATGCGTCTGCACTCAAATGACCCTCGACCTCTTTGCTTGGCGTATGTCTGATGATACATCTCCAGTCGTCCTCATCTTCTGAGTTCTCTATTTGTTCCTTGTCATTTTGTTCTTGATAGTTTGTCTTCTTCTTTACCTTTCTAGGTTCAGTAGGTACCTTTTCCTTTTCTAAAGTTAGGAAGTCACATGGCAACTGCAAGTTCCGGTGGATTACTCTAATTCGTCCTTGACCATTCTCAGGCTTCAGTTCATACACCGGACTGTCAGGGTGTCTCCTCTTAGTTACGACATAGACTTGATCTTCCCAGAATGATCTCAGCTTCCCTGGCCCTCCTTTTTCATTCATATTACAAATTAGCACTCTGCCTCCAGGTTCTAGGTCAACACCGTAGGCCTTCTTATCATAGAGTGTTTTCCCTTGCACCCCCTCCTTGCAGGACGATTCTAAGACTAATCTGTATGCCTCCTCCATTCGGACTCTCCATTTTTCTGCATACTTTTGGTGGGAGGAGCTTTGATTTTTAGCTGTTAAACCAAACATGAGGTCAATCGGGAATCTTGAGTTTCGACCAAACAACAGGAAGTATGGAGCATAGTCAGTAGCCTCACTGCGTGTACAGTTAAAAGCATGAACTACGTTGTTCAGGGAAGTCTTCCAGTCTGCTTTAGCTGCCTCTGTTAGGTTTCTGAGCATAGCCAGAAAAGTCCTGTTGAAACACTCTACCTGCCCATTCCCCTGTGGGTGGTAGGGTGTAGACCCGTTGACTCCACTATATTCCTCCAGCTTGGCAAACAGTTTGTTCTCAAACTCTCTCCCCTGGTCATGATGGATTCTTGTGGGAAATCCAAATCTCAGAACAAAGTCCCCATATATTTTTTCAGCAGCCATTTTTGCAGTCTTGTTCCTACAGGGGTAGGCCTGGGCGAACCGTGTGAAATTTTCCATAATGACCAGAATATACTCATATCCTCCCTTACACTTCTCCAAGTGCAAAAAGTCAATGGAGACCAGTTCAAATGGGTATGTGGTTACAACATTAGTGAGTGGAGCTCTTTTTGGTTTATTTGGTTGCTTATTTTTCAAACAACGGCATACCTGGGTGATGTAGTGTTCCACGTACCTCTGCATGTGAAGCCAGTAAAAGCAGTCCCTTATAAGGTGCAACAGCCTCTCAACTCCCAGATGCACCATATCCTGGTGTAGTTCCTTGTAAACCAGGTCATGGATGTTTGTTGGTAAGACCAGTTGAGATCTATTTGCGGTTTTCCGATACAACAGTCCCTTCTCATCAACATGTAGTCTTTGTCTCTCTCTTATCAGTGCAGCTACCTTGTTGTTGTAAACTTGTTCTCCTCTTTTGGGCAACTCTTTTGAGGTCATATACTGCAGGACTTCATTGATCACTGGATCCTCTCTCTGGCTCTTCACCAGTATATGTCTGGGTACCGGTGGTTGCCACTCACTGTCGGTTAGCTAGTCACCAGAGTGGATATGTTCACTGGACACAGCTATGGTTCACTTTCTTTCAATTGAACAGCCACAGCTTGAGTCACACTGTTATGGAACAGCCACCTCCTGTTATGGTAAATGATAAATGGCGCGCTTATATAGCGCTTTTATCCAAAGCGCTTTACACTGTGTCTCATTCACCCATTCACACACACACTTACACGCACACACCAATGGTAGCAGAGCTGCCATGCAAGGCGCTAACTTGCCATCAGGGGCAACTTAGGGTTCAGTGTCTTGCCCAAGGACACTTCGGCATGTGGAGTCAGCCGGGCTGGGATTCGAACCACCAACCCTACAATTAGTGGACAGCCCGCTCTAACGACTGATCCACAGCCTGCATCGCCATTAGCTTTACCAGGGTGATACTTGATTGTGAATTGGAAGTCAGATAGTTTGGCCACTCACCTATGTGTAGTATTCAATTTGGCTTTGGTGAGCACATAAGTAAGGGGGTTCTGGTCTGTGTAAACAATGAATTATGGTGAATAATAGAGATAATCTCTAAATCTCTCACATATTGCCCACTTCATTGCGAGGAACTCCAGATTTCCTGAATGGAGGTGGTAATTCTTCTCAGGTACTGTCAGAGTTCTCGATCCATATGCAATCACCACCAACTTGTTGTTTTACTTCTGATAGAGCACTGCGCCAAGCCTTTCTTGTGAGGCATCACAGTGAAGGACAAATGGTTGTTCAAAGTCAGGATATCCCAACACTGGAGGCTGAGAGAGACAGTCTATCAACTGACAGAGTACCTGATGGTGTTTTGTTAACCATGTGACTGGGTGTGACGATGGCAGTTGGTCTCTGTTTTTCTCTTATCCCGGTCCTTGGTCTTCGATCTCCTTTCACCGACTTATCCAAGGTAAGTATGTCAAAGAGAGGCTTTGCTATCTTTGAAAAGTTAGGGATGTAGGTCCGGTAATATGACAGGAATCCCGGGACTTTCCTCAGCTCTCCAGTGGTTGCAGGTTTCCTTTCTTTCAATACCTGCACAGGAGCGATGTTGGCCGGGTCCAGTGTATGTCTTTCCTTGGTTACAAACCTCCCCAGAAACCTCACCTCATTCTTTAATGATCTCACATTTCTTTCGTGTCAGTTTAACAGCATGCCTCTGGTAGCGAAGGAGTACAGTCTTTAAGCCTTTGAGATGGTTTTCGAACGTCTGGGAGTGTACCAAGTTGTCATCCAAGTAAGGCTGGCATACTTCGTCATGGAGGCCAACGAGACACTCCTCCATTGATCGTTGAAACTCTGCAGGGGCAGAAGATAATCCAAAGGGAATTCTCACCCACTCATATAATCCCCATGGTGTGATGAAGGCAGTGAGAGGGCGACTTGACCCTTCCAGGAAACCGTGGTGATAAGCCTTTCCCTGATCTAGAACAGAAAACCAGGCACTTCCTTTCAGACTGTCCAGCATATCATGTATCTTCCAGAAACAGCCAAAGACCCACCTCTTCCGTCAACACCTAACCAACTCATAAAGAGGAAGAAGAAAAAAAAGGGCACTTGCACCTCTACTCTGCGCACTTTGCTTCTTCAAGCACTCAATTAATAGATCTTGTATAGTAGCATTACTTGCATTGTTCTCTGCTTGATAAATCACTTTGCTTGTATCTCTCATTTGTAAGTCCCTTTGGATAAAAGCATCTGCTAAATGAATAAATGTAAATGTAAATGTATGCATGGAATCGGGTGTCGGTCGGGGATGGACTTCCTGTTTAGCTCTCAATAATCACAGCACAGGCGGAGACTGCCATCCTTTTTCCACACGCAAAAGATGGGACTGGAGTAGGGAGATTTAGATTTTTGAATCCAGCCCCTGTTCAGTAGGTCTTCAATGTATTCTTTTACCTCTTTATGTAGTGGCTTTGGTACTGAGATATATGTTTGCCGGACCGGAGTGGAGTCTTTAAGGCGAATCTTGATTTGGAGCGATGGAATGCTCCCAACATCATTCTCATCTCTTGCAAAAGCACTACTCTCTGCTCCTAGCAGCTGTTTTACCTGCAGTAGTTGCACTGGTGGGAGGTTATCAAGGTTAACTGGAGGGTCCCACAGGTCTCCTTTCCTCTGTTCTGGACTTGGAGTAGGTATCTCTGCATGTTGTGCTCCCATTGGTTTCACAGCTACAGGATTCATGGCTTTGGCCCTCTGTGTTCTTCCCAAGACGGTTCGGGGGGGCAGTATGATATCTTGAGCGGTGTTGTTTGTGACTGGGATGGCCAGGTGTGACCAAGTTCTCGTTTATAGGCGTACTACGTTTTCTTCCACTCTTAACTGCTCTGGCCATTATAAGTTTAACATTGGCTCAAAGAGTACATCTTGTGTTACTGGAAGTGCCCCTGGCCTCACGCTACACTTCACTGCTTTAGTCTTTCCTGCTGGAATGATCAACATCTCTCGCCCTATTTTGACTGTGCCTTCACGAATCCCATCATCGCTGCTTATTATCAATTTGACCAACACTTCTGCTCTCTTGCAGTCAAAAGAGAATGCATTACATTTACCAGATGTTTTTATCCAAAGCGACTTACAAATGAGAGCACACTCACACACCAATGGTAGCAGAGCTTCCATGCAAGGTGCTAGCTTGCCATCAGGGGCAACTTAGTGTTCAGTGTCTTGCCCAAGGACACTTCGGCATGTGGAGTCAGCCGGGCCGGGATTCGAACCACCAACCCTACGATTAGTGAATTAGTGGACAACCCGCTCTACCGACTGAGCCACAGCCGCCCACACGGGGCCCTATTCTTTTGATAACGTTATTTCTGATGTGAATGGTAGATATGTGATTGTTGAAGGAAAAATGTCACAGACTCCAGTAGTTTTGGTGAATGTAAATGCCCCAAACTTTGATAATGCTAATTTCGCTCAGAATTTGATATCCAAAATTCCTGCTTTGAACAAACATCTCTTGATATTTGGGGGAGATTTGAATTGTGTTATTGACCCAACTTTGGATAAATCCAGCATGGTTGCAAGGGTTCCCTCGGCGATGGCAAAGGTGTTCTCTGAGTTTATGGTTCAGAATGGCTACATTGATCCATGGAGGTTTTTAAACCCCACAGTGAGGAAATATTCTTTCTTTTCTCACGTGCATAAATCTTTCTCCTGCATTGATTACTTTTTTATTAATAACTCTCTAATTTCTCAGGTGGTAAACTCTGACTATCTACCAATCGTTATCCCAGACCACGCTCCTCAAAGTCTTGATATTCTTCTACCTTCACATCGTGCTTTTTGCCCACCATGGACACTTAATTCTCTACTTTTATCTTATTCAGCATTCTGCAAGTATATCTCTACTTTGATAAATGATTTTCTTCTCACTAACCAAACTGATTTAATCTCTTACTCTTTACTTTGGGAAACTCTGAAAGCCTTCTTAAGGGGACAGATAATCTCTTTTTATGCTCATGCCAATAAGCAACGCAGGAATAAGAAAAAAGAGTTATCTGATAATATCCGGGTCATTGACAACCAATATGCACTCGACCCGACCCCTGAGCTGCATAAACAAAGACTCAATTTGCAGGCGGAGTTTGATTTGTTATCGACAGGTGAGGCCGAGAGGCTGCTGTTACATACGCGTGGTAATTATTATGAATATGGGGATAAGGTTGGTCGGTTTTTGGCTCACCAATTGCTTAGCCACACAGCTTCACGCTCTATTCCTCAGATTATGCAATCCAGTGGTGTATTAACCTCAGATCCTGCAGAAATTCATTCAACTTTCAAAAGTTTTTACTCCTCCTTATACACTGCTGAAGCTCCTGATAACTCAGATAACATGGACCATTTCTTTAGAAATATTAATTTTCCCAGAGTTGACGCTTTACTGACATCTGAACTTGACAGTGCTATTACTTTGGATGAGATTGTTCGCTGAATCAATTCATTACAATTTAGAAAATCACCTGGTCCGGACGGGTTCCCTTCTGAATTTTATAAGAAATTCTATGTCTCATTGGCCCCATTACTCCTGGCTGTATTCAAGGAGTCCCTAGAAACAGGGACGTTACCACAAACATTACGACACGCAACCATAACTCTGTTGCTCAAAGATGGGAAAGACCCGACATTGTGTAATTCATACAGACCCATTAGCCTCCTCAATGTTGATGTAAATATTTTAGCTAAACTCCTGGCCTCTCGTTTGGAGGGCATTCTCCCTAGCATTATCTCAGAGGAGCAAACCGGATTTGTAAAAGGACGGCATTCCTCTTCTAATATTCGTACTCTATTCAATATTTTGTATTCAAAACAGAACAGCGACTCCTCTGAAGCGGTCGTCTCTTTGGACGCAGAGAATTCGTTTGATAGGATCGAGTGGGAATATCTTTTCATGGTGCTCAAGAGGTTCGGCTTTGGGGATGGACTGATATCGTGGGTGCGTTTCTTGTATGCGGAGCCGCAGGCTTCCATATGTACCAACAATGCTAAGTCTGACTACTTTACTTTGTCACGGGGTACGCGCCAGGGATGTCCTCTGTCTCCGTTACTTTTTGCCATAGTGATTGAACCTCTCTCGATCATGCTCAGAACTCTTCCTGTATTTCAGCGTATAGTTCGCAATGGAATTGAACATAAACTGGCGCTGTATGCCGACGATTTACTACTTTATGTTACGGATCCAATTGAATCTATTCCAGAGATAAAACGTGTATTAAATGACTTTGGGAAATTTTCAGGGTATAAACTGAACTTACCAAAGAGTGAATGTTTACCCATAAACCAATCTGGTCAAAAGATAAAACAGACTGAAATACCATTTCACTTGGAACACTCAAAATTCAAATATCTCGGAGTGAACGTCACTCGTTCCTATTCTGCATTAATGGCTGCGAATTTCACACCCTTAATCTCATACATGAAGTCAGCCTTTCAGAGATGGGCAGCTCTACCACTATCCCCTCTTGGTAGAATAAACACTGTAAA
>JAFFST010052949.1:22349-38791 GCA_022414735.1 Noturus placidus
ATCAGTCTTCTCCTTGTATGAGCTGAAAGTTTAGAGGGACGGCCGGGTTTTGGTAGATTTGCAGTGGTCTGATACTCCTTTCATTTCAATATTATCGCTTGTACAGCGCTCCTTGGGATGTTTAAAGCTTGGGAAATCTTTCTGTATCCAAATCCGGCTTTAAATTTCTCCACAACAGTATCTCGGACCTGCCTGGTGTGTTCCTTGTTCTTCATGATGCTCTCTGTGCTTTAAACGGACCTCTGAGACTATCACAGTTCAGGTGCATTTATACAGAGACTTGATTACACACAGGTGGATTCTATTTATGAACATTAGACATTTACGCCAAATTGTTCAGTTTTTTATTTGTTGAAAAAGTTTGAAATATCCAATAAATTTCGTTCCACTTCATGATTGTGTCCCACCTGTTGTTGATTCTTCACAAAAAATTACAGTTTTATATCTTTATGTTTGAGGCCTGAAACGTGGCAAAAGGTCGAACAGTTCAAGGGGGCCGAATACTTTTGCAAGGCACTGTATATAGCGCTTTTATCCAAAGCGCTTTACACTGTGTCTCATTCACCCATTCACACACACACTCACGCAGCAATGCTAGCAGAGCTGCCATGCAAGGCACTAACTTGCCATCGGGAGCAACTCGGGGTTCAGTGTCTTGCCCAAGGATACTTCGGCATGTCTAGTCACGCGGGCCAGGAATGATACCGCAAACCCTACGATTAGTGGACAACCCGCTCTACCAACTGAGCCACAGTCGCCACAGGAAGGTATGTCTCATCTGCAAGTGGACCTCAGCCACCTGACCCCATGCATAAACCTTCAAGTTAGAGGATGCTGCCCCACAGAGGCTTCATCAATTGGGGTATGGCTGGCCAAAATGGCAGCCACATAGACTGTGAATGTAGATGGAGCCAACCCTGCTAAGAAATAACCTGGTAAGAACTAATGGGCTGTAGATACTCTGTAGTTTACTGGGTCTAGCTGACGTTCCTCTCACCGTAAGATAAAAAGTCACTACTTGAGTGCATACAAGTTCCTTGTGGATGGTGCTCTAGCGTTTAACATGGTCTCTACAATCTCAGTTGTGAGACCACAGTTAGCTGGTGTCACTCAGGAGACAAACACACAATTTCCATAGCTTCGGCCAAGGGTGATAAATCAGTGAGCGTGAACCACAGCATGCAGTGTGTTGTCTCCACGGAGGTGAGCACATTCACTTACGCTTGGCTGAATCTCTGCCATATGGACTTCACCACTTGAGGATGGAGCCTTCAACCCACTGGCCTCAGCCCTTGCCTTGACAGGATGTCCGCCCCTAATTTACAGTTGCCAGGAATATACATAGCACTCACTGAAAAGAAAAGAGAAGAATTAGTTGTGTCTGCCTGAACAGGGTGCATGAACATAACCCTCCCCTAGTGTGTGACGAAACCGGGGGAACCTCCAAATTCTCAGAGACCATAGGCATTGCTGCGTGACATTGATTTCTCTCAGAGGTTTCAATCTCGGACGAAACTACGGACTTTTCAGCCACCACTGAAACAGTTTCATGTGCAGTAGGTCCAATGGTATGGGATTGGCTGCTGCTGCCATAAACCCCAACAGTCTCTCATAGAGACTGGAGGGGATGCCCAGATATCTTATCTTATCTTATTTATCTTGCTCAATGTTGTGAGGATTGACCCTACGCATGTTGGGGATAGAAACAACCTTATCGTAGTTGAATCCCAAATAACCCCTAGAAAAGTTGTCCTCTGCACTGGAGAAAGCATACTTTTCTTGAGGTTCAACCTGAGCCCTAAACTCTTCATGTGGGTGAGAACAACATCTCAATGTTGAATCATCAGTTCCTTGGATAGTGCTAGAATTAATATCATGCAAGTAGTTTAGCACACGGATGGCCTGGAGTCACAAATAAGTCAGAATGGCATCCACACACTTTGTGCAGTTGAGAGGGAGTAAACCCAATATTGGTACGCGTTACCTCCAAACGTGAACCTCAGGAACTTCCTGTGACAGGGCGATATTTTTATGTTGAAATATGTGTCTTTTAGATCTGGCGTCACAACTCAGTCCTTGAATCTGTGGAAAGATAAGTTTGAGAATCAGCATCTTGAACCTGTATTTCCGAAGAGTACAGGATGAATGATGAATGGGAGCGAGGTGTGAAACACTTCCTGAATTCTCGCTCACTCATACTTCTCTCTCTCTCTCTCTCTCTCTCTCTATTTTTTTTAAAGGACAAGAAAAGTAAAGAGATTTTTCTTTCATTTTTTTAAAAAAAGATAGAGAGGAAATTAAAAGTCTTTTTGTGACCATTACATAAACGACCGACATGCAGTCTTGGTGAAGATAATAAGGCTGACAGCGCGGTTTACAGGTGCCGTTTTAATGTCACGTGACATGCTTAATTGCCATGTCACGTGACATGCTTAATTGCCATGTCACCTGATCACGGAAGGCCTATAAATAGGCATAATGTTACACAAGCTTCAGATACCAGTCATGTGCTAGGGCGCTCTCCATAGCATAAAGCTCATGCAACATTGAGTTCCCTTTGAAAAGGAATGTTAGTACAAGTACACAAAAAATCAGGTATTCCAGGAAATAAGAAAAACTTTCATATCCTTTCTTGTGATGCTGAGAGTGTGTAAAGTTGTGTATAAGAATAATAACTAATATAAACCACGACATGAAATCATATTATTTGCATGGATTACTGCACTTTTATATCTGGAATATACTGTCAAGTTTAAACTCCTTATTTTTACTATGTTTACAGCATTTAGCAAATACTTTTGTTTACATCATTTACCAGATATTTCTTATCTGGAGTAACTTATAGAAGTGCTTTGTAGTCTTGGTCAAAAACACATCCTCATACTAATTCACTAGGTTAGGGAATAAGAATACCATCAATAAAAATTTGTGAAAACCAGTCATTTTATTTATTGGCATTAATTAAAGAATATAAAAAAGAATAAAGAAAGTGAGCAAACACAAACCCATAAATGAAAACAAATAAAACTGATAATTTAATCGAGACAAAATTACTGGTGCAGTATAAACGAAGGACGAGCTGGTCCGTCTGCTCATGGCTGTAAGCCATAAAAAATGTCTCAGCTGATGGAAAACTGTGTGCTTGCTTATTATTATTAATATTATATATTATTAAATATTTTATGGGCATAGCAGTGAGTCAAATAACTCACTTCTGTTTTTCAGGCTTTATCCTGATCGATCGTTTTTTTTTTTCCCCACAACATCTGTGCACTTAAAATTTTACAGAGTTTTGTGGACATGCAAATCAACTGTACGCTTGATAATTTACAGGCGATTGGCATTCATTAACATACACATGCAAGTATGAAGAAAATCAGTATTTCAGAAGCTTTTGGTAAATCTGGCAGAAAAGTTTAGTTCAGTTTGGTTTACGCAAACATTTACACACTTTATTAAAAGATATGTAAACAAGGCCCAATGTTTTCATATATATTTCAATATTTATGAATACTTATATTTCAGTCCATTTACATTTGCAAAATATTTATGTAAGTGAGTCAGTGTGTTTTCCACAATTACAGATTTTTAGAGTTGGATGTTTCATGCCTAATGTGAGCTGTGAGATTTATGCAAATAAATCATGTAAAATGCATGCCCTGGAAGACTTACAAGCATCATGTTTTAATTAAATTGCTGAAAGGGAAGCCATCAGGCCCTAAATATTCAATTAGAGTGAGTATGAGTAGTGAGTGTACCTCCTTCTATTTCTTTCCCACTTTCCTCAAGGATTCTAGAACATTTTTTGGGGTTTTTCTGAAATGTTCCAAATGCTAGCATTCATGTCTAGTTCAGTGTTCGCACTAATACGTCATTCATTTTAAAACTAGTCCTCAGAATCTAAGAGTACTTCTTGATTATTTTATTTTTGAGTGCTATACAGGCTGATAGACCATTTGCATTACCCACAATGCAGTTCAGATATATATTCCACATTTATGCATTTGAGAGAGGATCCCCTCCATGTACCAGAGGGTTTTTCCCAGGGTTCAAACTGTGGCACAAAGCTCCAGAGCATTTCTGTGCATGTTTGCATTGTGTCTGCATTGGCTTTCTTCTGTGTTTTCTGGTTTCCTCCAATCTTCCAACAAAACAAGTGTGAATGCATGTGAGCTGCAATGGACTTCCATGGTGTATTACTACCTCACATGTATAGGATCTGGTTCCACTGTGAATTTTCCAGAGCCTTAACCACTGAGCCATTGCTGACCCGGTATGGTCTAAACTGACCAGGTCTATCAATAAGAAATAACTAAGCAATGCTTAAAAACAAGATGCTCAAACAAATGTGTAATGAGATTGAAAATTAGCTAGCTACAATATCATTTACACATACCTACATGCCATGCGTTTACTCATTCTACAAGTTCTTACAGTGAAGTCTGTGGTGTACAAAGAAAAGTGTGTCTTGCCTACAGTCAAGCATGATGTTGGGAGTGTCTTGGTTTGGGGCTGCATGAGTGCTGCCGGCACTGGGAAGCTACAGTTCTTTGAGGGAACCATGAATGCCAACATGTACTGACATACTGAAGCAGAGCATGAACAGTATGCAGTATTCCAGCATGATGACGCCAAACACACCCCCAAGACGACTACTGCCTTGCTAAAGAAGCTGAGGGTGAAGGTGATGGACTGGCCAAGCATGTCTCCAGACCTAAACCCTATTGAGCATCTGTAGAGCTTCCTCCAACGGAAGGTCTCTAACATCCACCAGCTCTGTGATGTCATCATGGGGGAGTGGAAGAGGACTCCAGTGGCAACCTGTGAAGCTCTGGTGAACTCCATGCCCAAGAGGGTTAAGGCAGTGCAGGAAAATAATGGTGGCCACACAAAATATTGACACTTTGGGAGCAGTTTGGACATTTTCACTTGGGGGTGTACTCACTTTTGTTGCCAGTGGTTTAGACATTAATGGCTGTGTGTTGAGTTATTTTGAGGGGACAGTAAATTTACCCCGTTACACAAGCTGTACACTCACTACTTTACATTGTAGCAAAGTGTCATTTCTTCAGTGTTGTCACATGAAAAGATATTTGAATAGAGAGAGAAGATAATAACATGAATTTGATCAATTATGTTTCCATGTGATTTTCCAGCCCCACCCCTTACATCTTTTAGCACACTGGCTCCCAATTGTGATCTTGGAGAACCTTAACATTTTAGTGTTTTCCTTATTCTAACACATCAATTCAGAAAGGGCAGTAATTAGTTGATTAATTGGATACACTAATACAATAATGAGCATTGGACTGAGGTATTTTTGGAGCAGTGTCTGCAACCTCTGTTTTAACATCTGATGTAATAGATGTTCATCAGATGTTAAATGAACAATGAGAATCATTGCATATGAACCAAACGTATGAATTTCACTCTGACAGCAAAATGTAGACTATAAATATTTGCATCAAGAGACACTTTGATCTGATGTCCTGCTTAATAAAGGATCAATAATATCCTTACAGAAACATGATGAAACATGAAAAGGGCAATTAGTGTTCTGCTTAGCAACACTGTAGGATTTAAATGGTCTGTATCTTGCTTTCCATTTTTATTTTCAACACACTGCCGCTCTCAGAAGTATAAAAAATAATTCTTGAACTTTTTGTACTATATATCCCCTTGAGCCTTTGCACTTATTCTAGCAAACTCTGTTCCTTTCCTCCTACTGCAACACATCAGCATGCGCAGAGAGCCAATTTACAGAGACATCCACAGGTTTCCCTAACTGATCAGAGCAGAAATGAATTGGACTCGAGTGCAAGCAAAGGCTTCAGAAACGATTACAGCTGTGCTCTCAAAGTATGAAGGAGGAACCCTCACCCTTTCACCCTTAATCTGCTGCTAGCGAAGAGAACAATCACCATGATGGATGAGAGATAGACAGAGGAGCTAGAGCAGTGCTTCTGAACGAATGTTGCCTCCATGCAACACCTTTACAAAGTCCCTGAGGCCTAGGCACAAATGAAATCATCCTGGAGGAATTGAAGTGAGCATGGAGATGCAAGACGTGCAGAATGAGGCTAACACTCTCGTGAGGTTTTAGACAAGTGTTAGCAGGCTTGTCTGTACTCTCTCTCTCTGTTACTCACTTCTTTGTCTCTCTCCCTCTGTTTTTCCTCCTCCCTGTTGCTCTCCTGCTCATTAAAGTGTGTGCCGGCCCCGTGGCCTGCTGTTCTGTAGTTAATCTGCCTGTCTCTTGGGTCAGGACTCGGATTAAAAGACCTGCCCTAATGGGCTCAGTGACTACTTCCTCCAAGCACACTCTGTCCATCTGAATGAGAACTAATTAGCCCTGTGGATAGACAACACATGCCCAGATATGCACACACACACACACACACACACACACACACACACACACACACACACATACACACACACACACACACACACACACACACACACACACACACATACACACACACAGCACTGCTCGGTGGAATTGTATTCAAAATAATGGCTTGTTGACTTACCATTATTATGTCGACAGAGCCCGGAAGGGTAATAGCATTCTATAGTGTTATACGGTGATGCATCTTTTTTTTTTTAATCTAATTTGCATCTATATTTTATTTAGGATCTATGATGAATTCAATTTCTTATGCATGACATATTAAAAGAAAAGAAAACAATATGTGAAAGACATACATATTACCTTTGACACATTCATAAGTATTGCATAAATATTTTATAAAGCAATGGTGGAGAATTTATGAACATTTTATGCCAAAACACATGGAAAAGACAACAACAGCCATCAATTATCATTGACTGAGATGTTGTGTTACTGTACTTTTTTCTATATCTTTTTATAAGTTACTAGCAATGTTTTTACTAAAGACACGTTCATGACACATTGAGAAACATATTAAGAAAACACACATAGTGGTTGTATTTTGATTAATATTTTAGTTTAAGGGCATCCAGATCATTCGTAGCTGGCATACTATAAATAAGGAGTTGTATTGATATGGGACTAAGACGTAGATACTGTAACTCACAAAAGGTAAGATGGCAGCTGGAGAGATTGTTTCTAATACTTTATTATATTATGTACACTATATGCCCAAAAGTATGTGGACACCTGATCAATCACACCCCTATGTGCTTTGCTGTACTAGAAACCAAGACGTATTTTTCATAGTCATGTTTATTATTTGTATAGTTGATTCATTTTGTGTTAAATTAAATTCAAATTTAATTCACGGCAATGAATGTGTTGGTGCATCTAAGTGGAATTTTCCTGGAATCTTTAAAAGCAATTCTCTTTCAAATTTTCTTTAAATGCTAGACCTTTAATTGTGATTGAGATACAGTACGCACAAACGAGAAATATGTTTCAGTTCAGCAATTTCAATAATGGAAGTGTTTTTCCAAACTGTCACACATATACCTGCTCCAAGACATATCACTACACAGTTTATTTATGGGACAATTCTGCATTCAAACTTTGTGAGTATGTGTGTCATTAAATGTCATTAAATGCATCAACCAAGTAGTGATACCAAATTGACCTAAAGAAAAATGTTATTCAAAGACAGCAAAATTTGTCAAAGATGGCATCCATGATAACCATATATTCATACTGCCAGTGATTTTTCCCCTCATGTGTCTCAAATCCCTATGTCAGTCATATACGTAAAATCACCATAAATTAGATATCTTCTGGCTAAAATTTTTTATTTGATTTTCATTTTGACCACAATCCAGATGTATTTCTGCTAAAAAAATATATTATATTTAAAACTTGTCATACACTACAAGAACGTGGGTGTCCACTTGAACAACAGACTGGACTGGAAGACCAACAACGACTATGTGAACAGGAAGGGGATGACCAGACACATATTTTTTGGAAGCTCAGATCTTTCAATGTATGTGGGGGCACCAAGATACTGGAGCATTTCTACCAGTTTGTGGTCGTGAGTGCATCAATGTCAGAGATGCCAGCAGGATCAATAAACTCATTTGCAAAGCCTATCATTGGACAAAACCTGGAGATGTTTGAGTCAGTGAGAAGGAGGAGGTCACTGAACAATCTGCTCTCTGTCAAGGACAATCCATCTCACCTCATTCATGATGCGCTCCAAAGACAGCAGAGCTCATTTTCCAACAGACTTATTCAGCTTTGCTGCCGTAAAGAAAGTTTTAGGAAATTATTCTTACTTTTCACCATAACACTGTACAACAGCTCATCTCTATGTGATAGGTAAACACACTGCACAACCATCTGCACATACTGTTTATGTCATACATATGTTACATATATTATCCTCTGCTATTTTTGAACATCTGTTATTATTGATCCTTTTATTTATATATAACTATGTTTAATACATGTCTTTTTGTACATGTATTTAATTACTATTCAGTGTGTTTTTTTTTTTTGTTTTGTTTTGTTTAATTTGTTGACCTGCAATTCTGCTTTTAATTGTATTGTTATTCTCTATGCTGCTTTACCATAACAATTTCCCTCGCAAAAGCAATAAAGTATACATACATATCTATCTATCTACCTACAGAAAAAAAGCCCTAGCACTATTCTGTTTGGGTTACTTACTTCAGACACCAAGTATCACATGCAAGTTCAGAAGCTGAAAATAGGTATGCATGTCAAAATACCAATAAATTACACTAATTATGTTTCACAGTGGGGGGAACAAGGGTACATAACACCTCCTTTCACCCCCATTAGCAGTCTCCACAGTGCTTCACTTTATTGTGTTCACTTTACTAATGGGCAGTTTCCTGTCATTGTAGATTGCCAGCTCTCATTGAAAATTGAAACAACTTCAGCAACTTTGTGACTGCCAGTGTGAATGCAGGGTTATATTACACAATGTGTATAGATTATAGTAAGCCATACCATAACCACATAAGCAAGTGACGTTACTGAAGGAGAGGATATGTTTTGAGGCATATATTTACAGTGTGTGGGCATTACAGACAATATTTTGGATAAGACAGGTCTTTCTTGCACTGTATGGCGAATAATCCCTCCTACCCATCTCAGAGACACTTTACCCTCAGGCTTTTCCTAAATGTACCAGAATATCTTTCAAAAAATAAAAATAAAAAGCTCACCTTACCTTTATTTGCCCCAACAATCTATTCTACAGAATCGTCCAAATGACTTCCAGATGACAATGCTATCAATCGTTTATGCTACTACGCCTACTTTTGCTGTTATTTGTGATGGTTTATGATCCCATAATGTCAAATTCTGCTTAGTTTGCACAATGCCAACTAGTTTACCTTATTATTGCGCCTGTTGTTATTTGTTCTGTTTTCTGACCTGTATTTTACTGTATGTTTATTGTATAGTGCACACAAATACTGATCTTGTACATCTTGAAATTAATACAAACAAAAAATATATATTTTTCCTTTCTCTTTCATCATTTTCTTTCAAGGAATCAAGTGCTTGACAGACATTTTAAAATTCTCAGCAGAAGGATCATCATGACATTGTAGATATTTACAGCTGGTAACAGGATTTTTTGTTATCTTGCAATACAGGGCTGGTGCGATAATGAGTTTCAGGAGCACATTGACATTTAAAAAGAGGCAGAGATCGGAACCCTAAAACACCAAGTGCCTAAAAACAGGATTATTTCTCAAATGGATTAGAGCTGAAGAAATTAAAATATGCATCTAAAAATGGCCATGTGCAAAATCCTCCTTCTATTGTGGAAACAGAGAGAGTGGGGAAGAGAACAAGAGAAAATTTTCATTCATTATCCAAGTTGGCAGGTGTGAGGCTGTTAATTATCTTTTTCATCAAGGAGCTATGAAAGAGCTTTATCTTAACCATGGCTGTTCTCACTTCTGTGACTCTGAATGAGTTTGAATAAGAGACAGAAATAAAAAAGAGAGAGAGATAGAGTGCAGAGAGAAGAATGTAATACACGAATTGACAGACAGAAGAGAAAGTCATGACAGTGTGAAAATTCTCTGGAAACAGCCTCCAACTTTCTTTAAATTAAACTTCAGTGAGCATACTGTATTTAATGCATGACACTAGGAGCTCAGTGGTCTCAGTACTTGTGAAGAGAAGGTTGTGAGTTAAAATCCCAGAACTGCCAGAGAGGCATTGTTAGCATTTAACTCTCAACTACTCAACTCTATGCTTAGATTGGATGGTGACCATTTTTGAAAATTTTCAATTCATGTGTAACTGTATATTATTTCAAGCAAAGTCAATCTTCCCTGACAGAGCTGCATAGTGAATAAAAATGCAATTGCGATCATATTTCATGTGTCTAATAATTGCCTGTATGGAGTATTACATAGCTTATGTAAGCATATGCTACCATCCAGAGCAGGACAGTGCCAAACCACACTATGCCCGGATTACAAGCACATGGTTGCGTAAGCAGAGAGTACGAATGCTAGAATGGCCTGCCTGCAGTCCTGACCTGTCTTAGACTGAGAATGTGTGGTGCAGTCTGATGCGCAAAATAAGGCAACGAAAGCCTAATACAGTTGCTCAGCCGAAGAAATGCATAATGGATGAAAAATTCCGCATACTAAACTTAACCAACTTTTGTCTTCAGCACTCAAACGCTTAATAAGTGTTATTAAAAGAAAATGTGATGTTACACAGTGGTAAACAGTCGACTTGTCCAACTTTTTTGGAGTGTGTTGCAGTCATCAGATTTGAAATGAGTGTATTTTCAAAAATAAATTAAATTCACAAAGTGAAACATCAAAAAATGTGTTTTTCAAGTGATTCTTTTTGTTTGGTTCCAACTTTATCAGAATTGGGCTTGTGTGTGTAATATATATACAGTATATAACACGATGTACATGTGCAGTAACATTATTTTGTTAATAAATAATTGTGATAAATATTCTTAATTACTATCTTAGCCATTATCATGCAGGCCAATTCTGCTAATAAAATGGCAATGCCGATATCATCTTGGACAGTTTGCAACATAAGCAACCTCCAATGTAGCTTGCAAATACACTACATGTGTGTTGCATTTACAAACAAAATAATAAAAATATTATAGTATCCCTGTAGAGTCCATATGAGGTCAATGTGATTCTTAAACAAAGAAAAGGAAGGACACAGGGAAGGAAGGAAGGAAGGAAGGAAGGATTGCAATTTTCTTACTCACAGATACACATTTCACCTCCAGTAGTACAAATATACCACCTCCTGCACCAGGATTAGCTAGAAGGTCTTATTCATAAGCAGTCCACAGATTGGATAATTAAAAGCCAGACTGTGGAAACTGGAATATCCAACAAAAGACATTTGTCAGAATAAGAACGGAGGGACAAAAAGTAAGTATTCTGTTGCCACTTCTTGTACTTGCTATGGTGAATGCCATCTCAAATGATTGGTTGGTGAAAGGCAGTCCGGCAAAACAAGGCTTATTTACTCTCGTTTCAGGCTCACATAAATCTGAGCTAGATAAATTGAGCCAGTTGAAGCAGCATGCTGTAGGCGTATTTGCTAAAGGATCCCACTCTCTTTTCTACAAATACTTCTGGTTTACCTGTGTCTCCATTAAATCTCAGTAAATCTCCCAAAGCAAACCAGAGTCTTACCTGAAGCATGGATAAGTAAATTCCTCAGATACTGCCTTAAGTCCACTCTTAAAAACACAAGAAAAAGATGTACTTTGTACACCTACAGGTACTGGGAAATGTATAAACCTTTCTTTGCTCAAAAGTTAAAATAACATAGCGGGTCTTAATCCCAGACCCATGCCTCTCTGAAATCACATTTAGAAATCACTGATTTATAGTTAGCCATGGTATGCAATGGTATGCAGAAAATGGAGGGATAGATATATCAGCAGTTGAATGGAGAGATTGTCCGATAAATGGAGGAATGGATAAATGGTACATAAAATCTAAGGAAGATCATGACTATGTCATCAGTTTTATTGTCACGGAATCACTGACACTTATGGTTTTATAACTTTACAGAAGCGATCAAATACAATCAATCATATGAGCCATTGGCTATTATTTACAGTGGTAATAAAAACATAAAAATCCATAATCCAGAGCTTATTGCCAAATCACTACTTCCAGGTATTTTATTCAGTTTAGTTACAATTTAATATTATCATATATCATTTTCATACATGATGTTGACCTGCATGTAGTTCAACTCAATGGTTACCACAACCATTTTTACATTCAATGTAAAATTAAAAAGCATAATGAGTCATTTGGTTGTTCCCTTTCAGAAATCACAGCTTTAATAGGCCCTTAGAAGTAAATACAATTCAATTTGGAATAATCATAGAAATAGCTGCCAGAGGCAGTTCTCTTTTGAAACTCCCTGCATCATAACTTAAGAGTAGACTTACACACACATACATTTAACCACATGAAAGGCCACCAAGTATGGTGTGTTAAAGTAGGGAAAGACTGCATTGGCTTACCCGGTCCTACAGCAGCAAACACTGAAATGTAACAAAAGAAAGACAAGATAAAGACACATCAACACACCGAGACAGTTGTCCATGTTAACAGATGCATGTACTTGGTTTTGTCTATCTCTTGCCTTTTGCACAAGTCTTTGGTTCAAATTTCTTATAACTTGACTGTGCATGACATCCAGTATTTGCATCAATCATTCTCTTAAATCTAATTATCTCAGGATTGCTGATTCCTTACATAATTTCTGAAAGGCTGACTGAGTTCTACAGAAATGCAGATTTTATTGGCAGTTGGCAATATAATAATAATGTTTAATATATCTGCCAGAACACATTGAGATTAAAGAGAGCACAAGATGTTTTGCTAACAAAATCATGCATTCCCTGTGAAAAGTTAAATAGAATAACATAATTTGTTTATTTGCCAAAAGCTGGTCTCGCTCCACAGACAACTTATACCCTATTCACAGGCCAATCTGAAGTTGAAAACATATTTTTATTAATTAGTATGGAAGAATGACATTAGGAAACTGCATTAGGATTGTATCATGCTTTCTTCCAGGGGCTAATTAGAGGAAGCTCCAGCATGTAGCATTGTAAAGGACAAGAGTCATTAGTGTGTTGATATTTGGTATTGGACTCTTGAACTCCTCACCCACCTCATTCACCTAGAGAAAGGAATAATGGGAGACATGGCAGAGTCTAATATAATTAGGCCCCCATTCTGAGGCATACTTTAAAACACTAATCCAATTAAAGCATTGCTTAAACCGGTTTGTGAAGTGGCAAACAAGAAACGCACACACACACACACACACACACACACACACACACACACACACACACACACACTTCCAGATTTGGGAGGGACTAATAGACTTCTTTGTGTAGTTCTTGTGTTCTTTGATTCCTGGCCATGACTAAAATAAGAATTAAATTAGTGTAGACAAATAATGCACTTCTAAATTAGCGAAACAAGTGAAAACATACAGTAAGGATGTGCAGGTCATTAAAATAATGAGACAGGAAGTAAGTAAATGTGAACATTTATGTGTATGTGTATAAGCGTGATAACATTGCTATGAAGAAAAATCCAGCATGTACATAACGTCCATGTCCATAACCACTGTAGTAAAAGTTTATTGACTTGTTTGTAGACATTTGCAGATTTTAAAAATAAAAAGGTACATTCTAAAAATGCTATTAGGGCGGCTGTGGCTCAGTGGGTAGAGCGGGTTGTCCACTAATCCACTAACCGTGGGGTTGGCGGTTCGAATCCCGGCCCGGGTGATCCCATGCCGAAGTGTCCTTGGGCAAGACACTGAACCCTAAGTTGCCCCCAATGGCAAGCTGGCACCTTGCATGGCAGCTCTGCTACCATTGGTGTGTGAATGTGCTCTCATTAGTAAGTCGCTTGTAAATGTAAAAATGATATTTCTGTAAAAGCTGCTTTGAGACAATGTACCATTGTAAAAAAAGCGCTATACAAATTGATCAATTATTATTATGTATTATTTTATTACTATCATGGAAGGAAAATCTCAAACAAATCAAACAGCTTGTCTGCACAAATAAGAACATGTACATTTAAAAAAAAAAAAAAAAAAAAAAAAAAACAGCAACAAGAATTGGCGGTCTATGCACTGAAAGAAAACATTAAATGGCAAAGCACAGCACATTCTGTCTTGTGTTTCTATTGAACAACCTGTGCTTTCATACGATTTTTATAAAAGCAGAAATTTCTATTCCACCATTTTTGGATACAGTTGACTGATTTCAATGTCTCCCACTCAGATCCAGCCACACTGTTGTTGTTGTTGTTGTTGTTGTTTTGGGAATCAACAGACTTGATCACGTGATACTGTCAAATTACATGGATAAACATTATTTTGGCATCATAAATGCTACATCTGATCTGTGGGCTTAGGCATGTCTGTGTACAGCTTTTGACAAATGATATTATGCACAAACTTACATAAGTCACTAGCGCAAATAGATCAGAGTCTAAAGAAACCAACGTGCTAATGCACTACCAAAAAATAGTCAGTACTGATAAATTAACACTCAGATTAAGTTGCATTGTGGCACTGTGTTTCATTAATCCCACACTTTATCAAAACAACCCAAATGTATTAAAATCACTTAAACACTTTGGCAGGAAGAGTATGGGTTCCTTAACCATCCGTCCATCCATCTTCTATAGCACTTATCCTACACAGGGTCCTAGGGAGCCCCAGGAAACTCGGCGCACAAGTTGTGGGATACCATAGATGGGGTGACAAACCCATGACAGAGCACAGTTCCTTAACATTAGAAAAGAATTATCATTGATTTCTGCTGCTCCTCCTTGTAAAGTATCGTGTGAATTACAAGGACAGCTCATGCTGTCTGGAAAGTGCATTTGTTTTTTATTTGTAATAAATTTGCAAATATTTCAAACAAACCTCTTTCACCTTGTCATTATGGGGTATTGTTTGTAGAATTTTGAGGAAAATAAATAATTTAATCCATTTTGGAATAAGGCTGTAACATAACAATAAGTGGGAAAAGTGAAGCGCTGTGAATACTTTCCCGGATGCACTGTAAGACATGCACTTAAACTACAATATGTTTTGATTTGGAAATCTGTCTGTATTCCATCTATGGGAAATTTCATTTGCAGCAAACAGGAACTGAACATTAAAATGTTCACTTACTTGACAGAGCAATGGATAGCTGACGTCAAAGCAATGCCTGCTCACCATTAGATGAACCTAGACAATGTTTACGTTAATATTCTCCCTTCCACCAAACACTTTTAAGAGACTTCAATCGCATTCAAATTGCAAATTGCAAATACCTTTTTTTTTCAATGAATGAATGGACTGATGGATGGATGAGGGCTAGTTTTCTTTCTTGTGCTATTTCTGTTTTTACAATGTCTCATATATGCAGCCAGCTCCATTTCCATGCTAATTAGAATGTGTTTTGGCCCTACCACCAAAGGGACACCTGTGGATCCAATTTGATTTCCCCAGTGGGTTATTAATCTCAAGTCACACCAGATGTGCATCCCTCAAAGGTACCCAGCAGCTACAACAACTGCATCTTGTAAGTAAAATGCAGAATGAATGGTTTCATGAATGAAAATTAGAATGATTTATGTTCACATCTGCCGAAACTTCATCCATTTATCCATCATTTTGCCATTTTAGGGCTTTCATTAAGGAATCCAATGTCCAATCTATCAGATCTTGACAGAACAGTGTATCATGAGCTAGTTAGGATAAGGCCAAAGAAGGAATTGATACTGCCTAAATTTTTCAAAACCTCAAACCTTTAAGCTGCAGAATCCAGTGAGCAAAATGTTACACAACTGACATGAAGACAGCACTACCTGTCCGTGAAGGAAAAAGGTTTGCACTGGCATATATCTTGTGAAGATATCGAGTCAAACACATTCTCATCTAAGTGACTAACAGCAGTCTGTACTCTTGGCAGATCGTTTTATATCAGCCTGCCCTAACTTACTGTGTTAACTAGGGGGCTGTCAATGCCAGAATTATTCAAAGCCGTTTATACAAAACAAAAGAACTTGTATAAAATAAATATTATGTACAATGATTTAAATGTTCCACTAAAACAATTTGAGAAAAGAGGTATCTCTAACAAAACATGTGTGACAAAATCCTTATCCAATTCTTTATTGTTGCTTTTGACCAAAATGATGTTGCACACATGGAAAAATCCCTTTGTCATCCATTATCATGTGTAAAACCAGACTTCAACACAAAAGACACTTGTTAGTCTGCACAAAAGATGGTTATTGAATAGAAGTTGCCATTATGTGTTCCAGCACACTATCAGCAGGTTTGCTGAAACAAGGAGAAGCTCAAAATAAAATTACAAAGCATTGCTGTCACGATTGGCTTAGTGGTTAGCACGTTCGCCTCACACCTCCAGGGTCCAGGGTTCGAGCCCCACCAGGGCCATGTG